>OX101794.1:6170307-6394694 GCA_944452715.1 Ophion slaviceki | reverse complement strand
TTTTGTGGCTTTCGTTAGGTACTAGGAACGATTGGCGCAAATAAGAAAACTGGGAATCCCTTTATCGCCGGAAATACAATTTTTATTCGAATTTCACCCCCTCTCCCACCCCCGATAAGGGCGGGTTCCGGAAGTTGGAAATCGTTGCCAATTTTTTGGTGGCTTTCGTTAGGTACTAGGAACGATCGGCGTAAATAAAAAAAACTGGGAATCCCTTTATCGCCGGAAATACAATTTTTATTCGAATTTGACCCTTTCTCCCGCCCCTGATAAGGGCAGCTTCCGAAAGTTGAAAATCGTTCCCAAATTTTTCGTGGGTCTCTTTAGGTATTGGGAACAATCAGCGCAAATAAAAAATCTGGGAAATCCTTCACCGGCTAATATACGATTTTCATTCGACTTTCACTCCCCCATAAGGGTGGGTTCCGGAAGTTGGAAATCATTGGCAATTTTTTTGTCGCTTTCGTTAGATACTAGGAACGATCGGCGCAAATAAAAAATTTGGAAATCCCTTTATCGACGGAAATACAATTTTTATTCGAATTTCACCCCCTCTTCCACCCCCGATAAGGGCGGGTTCCGAAAGTTGAAAATCATTCCCAATTTTTTTGTGGGTTTCTTTAGGTACTAGGATCAATCAGCGCAAATAAAAAACTGAGAAATCCTTTACCAGCGGAAATACGATTTTCATTCGACTTTCACTCCCCCATAAGGGTGGGTTCCGTTAGTTGAAAATCGTTCCCAATTTATTTCTGAGTCTCTTTAGGTACTAGGAACAATCAGCGCAATTAAAAAACTGAGAAATCCTTTACCAGCAGAAATACGATTTTCATTCGACTTTCACTCCCCCCTAAGGGTGGGTTCCGGAAGTTGGAAATCGTTGCTAATTTTTTCTTTGCTTTTCGCAGACGCCCAAAATTGATGCCGCAAATAAAAAAACTGGGAATGTCATGATCACCCGAGATATTATGTTTTTTCACTTTTAACCCCTCAATAAGGGTGGATTCTGGGCCACTAAATTTTTTTCAACGTTTTGTATAGCCTGTACAGATATTCTGGAGTCATAATGTACCCGAAAAAAATTAATGAAAAATAAAAAAAAATTCAAAGATTTTCGTTGAAATCCAACGATGCAAACTTCAGGCTCATCAACAAGATGTGGTCCCTACTGGGTGTCTCGGGTGAAATAGACGCCCAAAAACGTGGTTTACTCATCCTCTTAATGATGGCAGAAAAGTGTTCGTGATTTCCGATACGCCCAACATTGTTAAATGTATTCGCAACAGGCTGTACAACAAGAGAGAATTGCGGGTACGTTTTCATTTTTAATACCGTAATGGAGCACCATTTTTATACACTACTCACACAAATTAAGGGATATTCAAAAAACTCCCAATTTTTTGCTGATTTTCAACAAGGGATAACTCGGAGAAAAATGGTCGTACAGAAAAAAAAGAAAATTGTAGCTTCAAGTGTCCAGTTTTCATATCTGGACGGTAAATTTTTTTAGCGTGGACGGTTTTCAAGTAATCATCCAAAAACCAACGAAACATTTTTTTCTATAAGGAGTACAACTTTGCAGTGACCGTTTTTCCAAAAGTTTAAGAATTTATTATAAAAAAGTGGCTATATATTTTTTAATCAAAGTACTGCCCGTCGCTAGCTACGACCTCGGTCCATCTTTCAGGTAGCATTCGAATCCCGCGTCGATAAAAGTCTTGGTCCTTGGAGGCAATCCAGGAATCGACCCAATTTTTGACTTCTTCGTAAGTACCGAAGTGCTGGTCAGCCAAATCGTGTGCCATTGACCGGAACAAGTGATAGTCGGAAGGGGCAATGTCTGGAGAGTACGGCGGGTGGGATAAAACCTCCCATTTCAGCGTTTCCAAGTACTTTTTCACGACATTTGCAACATGGGGTCGGGCATTGTCATGCTGCAGTATCACCTTGTCATGTCTTTCGTTGAATTGTGGCCGTTTCTCTTTGAGTGCCTTACTCAAGGGCATCAACTGACGTCGGTAGAGTTCCCCTGTGATGGTTTCGGATGGTTTGAGCAGCTCATAGTACACAACGCCCAGCTGGTCCCACCAGATACACAGCATCACTTTGGATTCGTGAATATTCGGTTTGGGCGTCGATGACGGAATATGACCAGGCAGTCCCCATGATTTTCGGCGTATAGAATCCTCCCCGTAAGCATCTACAAGCAAACGGTGGGTCTCAGCCGCAGATTTCTTGATGTTGAAGAAGTAAATCATAATCTCCCGCAAATGCTGAGAATTCGGTTCGTAGGTTGCCATGTTTGAGTGCCTATAACTTTATAATGCATACACGTATCCGTTAGCTTTTTTAAATTGTTTACATTGGCAGAGCCTCTAGTTTAAAATGCCACTTTTTTATTGAGCTAGGGCCACTACTTCGGCCGCAGTGGCTCTCTAAGTAAAACGGTCACTGCAAAGTTGTACTCCTAATATATTTTTGCTCGTCTTTGCAATGGTCTGTAGACTTCAAACATTTTTTTTTATCATGCGACCATAAAATCTTTCAGACAATTTAATCAGCTTTAATTTGACCTTTTAAGGACGTCTGTATGATGATTTGGCGCGGAGTAATCGTCGATCAAAGCAAAAAAGCCCATTTTAACTTTGACAATCAATTACTCGGGAACTAATGATCGTACAGAAAATAAAAGTAGGGTTTTGGAAACTGCAAAACATTTTCTAGGATATGCAATTAATGGCTGTTGATAAAAAAAAATTCGAAGCGATGATGTTGACTGAAAAAAAGTTGAAAATTTGCGAATTTAAGGATATTTGGGAAATTTGGTATAAGTTTGGATATAATGCATGAACGAAGGATATCGTCGGTAATTTTTTAACCTCAAAGTGTCCCCAAAAAACTCTCAAGGTTGCAAAGCGCTGCGATTTTTTTTTCTTAGTGCCCCGAAGGTTTAAATTTATCGTTTCTGTCAAAAATCACCGTAACAAGCAATTTTTCGATTTTTATTCATTTTTTCAACTTCAAAATGTTTTTTTTTAGCAATAATGCGTAATTTTTCTATTCAAAGACATCAATTACCGAGAAAAAATTAAAA
The DNA here is from genome assembly GCA_944452715.1 of Ophion slaviceki. Classification (NCBI taxonomy): domain Eukaryota; kingdom Metazoa; phylum Arthropoda; class Insecta; order Hymenoptera; family Ichneumonidae; genus Ophion; species Ophion slaviceki. Next base: position 6,391,600 of record OX101794.1, on the reverse strand, counting down.
AAAAAATTGATATAAAAAAAATTCTAATTTTTAGGGTAGTTTTGAAAAAAACTGTTTTTTGTGTTTGTTAAAAAAGTGTATTTCAACGATTGAAGCTGCAAATAAATTAAAAGTTCGAGATTTGTGTGAAGAGAATCAGTTGACCGTAGGGGGGTAATAAACTTTTTTAAATTAATTTTTAAATTGACATGGAAAATAAAGGTGGTTAGACTGGTAAAAAAAATCGACCAATTTTTTTTTTTGACAAGAGGAGATTATCGTCAACACGGGAAAAAAAATTAAAATTTTTTTTTTGAATTGGAAAAATAAAAATTTCGAAATTTTTTTTTAAATTTTTTCTTGGTAATTGATGTTTTTGATAGGAAAATTACGCATTATTGCTAAGAAAAACCATTTTAAAGTTGAAAAAATGAATAAAAATCGAAAAATTGCTTGTTACGGTGATTTTTTACAGAAACGATAAATTTAAACTTTGCAACTTTGAGGGTTTTTTGGGGACACTTCGAGGTTAAAAAATTACCGACGATATCCTTCGTTCATGCATTATATTCAAACTTATACCAAATTTTCCAACTATCCTTAAATCCGCAAATTTTCAACTTTTTTTCAGTCACATCATCACTTCGAAAAAAAATTTTATCAACAGCCACTAATTGCATATCATAGAGAATGTTTTGCAGTTTCCAACACCCTACTTTTATTGTCTGTGCGATAATTAGTTCCCGAGTAATTGATTGTCAAAGTTAAAATGGACTTTTTTGCTTTAATCGACGATTACTCCGCGATAATTCATCATACAGAGCTCGTTAAAAGGTCAAATTGAAGCTGATTAAATTGTCTAAAATATTTTATGGTCACATAATAAAAAAAAAATTTCGACGTCCACAGACCATTGGAAAGACGAGCAAAAATTTGAAAAAAAAAATTCCTTGTTTTTCGGATGATTACTTGAAAACCGTCCATGCTAAGAAATGTTACCATCCAGATCTGAAAACTAGACACTTGAAGCTACAATTTCCTTTTTTTAAATTTTCTTTACGACCATTTTTCTCCGAGTTATCCCTTGTTGAAAATCAGCCAAAAATTTTGAATTTTTTAAATATCTCTTAATTTGTGTGAGTAGTGTATTTACCACGGTACTTACCATTATTCAAATTCTGTAGATGAAATCGTCGGGCGATCACATCAGATGGAAGTACTTCGAGGTCTTGTTCCACGCGGATACGAAATGGGAAGGGAATGCCAGATTATGTCCAAGGATCACACAGCGGCACGTCGTCTTAGACAACACGTCAAAAATGCACGTCCGACTTGCGACACAGGTATTACTTATCATTAGCTAAGCTGCTAGTATTATTGCATTGATATCATCATTAGTAATATTAGTATCTCCATATCGGTATTATCATTAGCGGAGCTATTGGTATCATTCATTTCAACATTCATAAATAATGTGTTCTTTTTTTACATGTCTTTACAGATTTTTAGCGACTTCGTAGCAAAAGGGCTGCAGTTTTATTTGTCACACAAACATGAAGCCTTCGCCGGATGCGAAGAAACGATAAAGTTCTGCAGTTGGATAAACGAGATGTTCGATGCATTAAATCGTAAATCGCCGAACCAGGGACTGACTCCGCAGACGGACGATTTTAAGGTCTCCACTTGATTCTTGTTATACTGTACTATTTCAGTTTTAAAAGGTTTCTTGTAACCTGTCCTTTCTACTCGGTATTTTCAGGTATTACAAAGGTCGCTTCAGTTACTGAATGATTGGGAATCTTCCATGCGGCAAGGTGACATAACGGCCGATGAATTCTTGACCCCTACGACGGCGAGAGGACTGCGGATATCTCTCCAGTCAACGATGGATTTATGCCAATCCTCATCGAAACATGCGATTTTCAATATTTATTGACTGGAAAAGTTAACCAAGATACCTTAGAGGTATTTAGAGCTAGTAACAGTATCGTTGAACCATAAACCATAGCATATAGAGTAAGACCTCGATTCTACGGCAAAGTCAGGACTTTATATCCGCAGAAACATTTGATTCTGTGGATATTCGGATTGCAGAAGCCCTTTGCCGCGCAGCGTTCAACCCGAAAATTTGCATTTAGACTTTATACAGAATCTGTGATTCTGAATAAACGCTATCGGAATTAATATTTTTGATACCTATGGATTTTGCCTTACAGAAGTTCTTCGGTACCATCCGGCAAGCCGCAGGCTGTAATGACCATCCAAGCTGTCCCACATTCCTCCAACTGTACAAACTCCTGTCGATCTATAGCGTCATTAAGCCTCCCAAATTTGGAAATTGCACAGTTTCCGAAGAGAAGTCTCCTATTTTGATTTCACTGCATGACCTAAAATTAATCTACGGCGAGAAATCAGAATCGAAACTTGCTACATGTCGACTGGCAATACAGAAAAAATTAGACGATTCTTTACGGTATGACAATTGGGAAGCTGACGACGTTATAGAATACGACCACGATTATGCCCTCGCTCCAGTTCTAGACTGCATAATTTACTACATCGCAGGTCTTTTATTATAATTGGTGTTTCTTTGCAATGTAGGTACATAATACGTAGATACTTATGCATACTAACATTCTCCGCTATGCATTGATTGACTGCTGAGCTTTACTTACTTTGAGACTGTAGAAAATTTACCATATACCTCCTTCACACCAATCAAGCCCCTCATTCATCCATACATTATTTCTACAGGTTACTTGTGCAAACAAGTATTGAACTCATACAATGCATGCAAGATTTGTGTACGAGCTGTGCGATCAGAATCACCTTGCAGGTCTTCGCTATCGCAATTGGTCGACGAGAAATCCAGGGGTGGACTGATTCATGCTAGCACACGGTTTTACAAACTTATTCGGTATCTCGAAGCTTGTTTCGCTAAACATGCATCGCGTAGAGATGTCTTTGATTGCACGGTGGAAGAATTTATGACCGCCTATGATTTCACATTCCCCTGTCAAGAACACGCTTCGGATATTTTATCGTACGCAATTGTTTATTATATACGTTTGAGAATGCGCCAAAATGCGCAACAGGAAAATGCGAAACTCAAAAAAAAAAATTGTTGTCCAACAAAAGCTTTCTAAATTGACGAACTAATAAAGGTATTTGTATATTCAACATTCCATGTGTTGCGTATTTTTTTCCTTTCGACATTGAAAGAAACTCCGACTGAAATTCGAATAAAAATCCATTCAATAAAGATATTTGTATATCGATCATCGAAAGAAACTCGGAATAAAATTCGAATAAAAATCCATTTCACTCGAAAAACGTAAGTATTTTTATTTATTTTTTAAATTTTTATGTTGGTCTTCTTCCAGCCATACAGGATCTTTCCCTTTTTACAAGGCCCACTTCTATTCTCTTCCACAATCCCCCGTCCTTATGCCACAATTCTTTCTCATCTACCTCTATTCCCCCTTCGCCCCCGCGGAAAAGGTAATGTGCATTTCGGATCATCGAGAAGAGTGACAGAGACGGACGGAAGCTGTTCTGTCCTTGTCGCACACGTACACGCCGATAGCAATGCCACGTAGTGGCGAAAATTGGAAACAAACGTGGGTTCGTTAACAGTGCCTACCCCCACCACGGTCGTTTCCCGACCTGTATCCAAGACCGTGGCAACGACTTAGCAAGCATGGTTAAGAGAAGCTCAGCGAAGTTTGCCCCAGTGCTCGTCCGGCTAGTCATCAATTACGTTTGTTTATTAATCTACGTCGCCATGGAGCCTAGATACCAGGAGGTTCAGCGAGGCCTTTCAACTCGTCCCCAAAACGGGAACAAGAAATTATGGCGCTGGGGTGCTCCGGCACCTATATGTATATAGATATACGCTAAACATGGGTGCGATCTAAGACAGATCACAGATGATGTACCTAACCCTCATTAGGGTCAAGGGATAACACCACTCTAGGATTTTGAAAAGACGTTTTCTTTCCTAAAAATACTTTGGTGTCATAAAAACAATATGCAATTGGTCCTGTAGCAATTTTTTTTATTTAAAGGTTCAATTACCGATTTGGCCGCAGCGCCTTGGAACGCGTGCTGAGTTGCTCGTACAACTTTAAACGCGTTTTTCTCGAAACCACTTTATTCGATCTCGGAAGACGGATTACTCGACCACCTTTGCCTGCATCGATTTGAAATTTTGATAGCAGCTTCACAATTATATTCTTTATGGGAGTACGTAGCCGTTTTTTGATTAAATGTAAACTTCTTTTTATAAACAATTTACTGCTTTTTTTCGCAAAAAATCGATTTATTTCCTTCAAAGTGCGCTATTTTTGCAAAATTTGAAAGCAAATTTCTAGGTAGTCTCATAACTAATAATATATAAATTATCATTTTTTTGGTTTTTGTTTCAGATCTTATATTTTACGAGACAACCGTTCTCCCGTGAAGCTATATGTAAAAAAAACACGTTTTTCTAGATGGGCTGTATTGCCGACATTCTGAGTTTGAGTTTGAGATCTTTTCTCGCTTTTGCGTTTTTTTTCCGAACCGTCATGAGGAAATTATGAATCGGCGGATATTTCGACGTTTGATGTTACGATCGATCTGTCGTGAGGTTAGAAACTCATCCGATCACTTTCACCTCGTTGACCAATATATTACTATATATGTAGGTGCCGCTGCACCCCAGCGCCATCACTTCGGGTCATTTTCGGGGACGCTTTTTTCATCGCCTTTGCATTGCCGCTGAACCTCCTGGTATCTAGGCTCCATGTACGTCGCGATACCACACTTCGGTAGATGAATGACGGCCATCGAAAAGCGTTATTCCGAGTTCTCAAATGAATTCTCAAGGATTTAGGATTGTTTGAGTTTTATTAAATGTTATTATATTATTTTTTGCGTTTATGGTCGTACGTTATTATTTATTGTGGTTGGTTGCTTTGTTTGTATTACAATGGCGGCTTCATTTTAATCTCGTTTGCATGTAGGTACTATGTAGTTGGTGAGTTCTTGCCTGGCTTTCGGAAGTAATTTGTCGATTGGTATTTTTCTGAGATATGCTATACTCTGGTATTCTTCGATTTTTTTCAAATAATACTTTTATTTACATTATTACTTTTTCAATTCAAACGTACAAAATAAGTGAAATGATTTTTTATGCAAAAGCCAAGCAAATTTACTAGAAACGTACAATAAATTGTCAAACCCTAGGAATACTATTTTTCTCAACATTTTATTTTAAGAAACCATATGACTATTATAACAAAAAGTTCGAATCACGATTATATAAAAGTACAACCCGAGTCGAAATTTTCGAGCCGCGTTCAACCCACAAAATGAAGGCGAGCAGAAATCGGCGTGAGCGGATTATTGGGCATCTGAAGGAGGGTACAATGTTTGAAAGTATCATGCGTTAGAGCCTCCGATGAACCTCCGGCATGGCAGAAAGTAGACTTTTTGACTCAAAGGAGGTCAGTGAGGCTCACAATTGAACCTACGGAACCTCAGGTCGGCCTACTTCGAGCGCTCCCGCAGAACCTACTGACCCCCCTTTCGGCCTACTGTACACTGCTAAACAAAAAAATTAATTTATATAGAATCTATTTAAATAAAATAGGTTTTTTCCTTGTCTCACAGCCTACTACGATCATATTTCTTTCAAAGATATTTATATATATTAATAAAGATGAGATTCAAATTAATATTTATTTGCTTACAATGTATACTGTAAAGCTAAGTGTACTATATGCATAAAATATTTCATAAATCGAAAATAAAATGAACTCCTTAATTGAGAGCTTTGCCACAAGGATTTTTCATCGTAATTCGTCATTCCCTGGCCTTTAGAAATGATTTTTTTCGAAGAAAATATTTGCCCTATATGCGACTTGAACCTAGTCCTACCCAGAGTTGTGAAAATAGTAATTTTAAAATAATGCATTACTCATTACTTTAAATAATGTGTATTGGATAAGTTCTCCATTACAAATTACAAAAGTAATGTGTAATGGATGTCTGTTTCATTACAAATGAGAAAAGTAACGTGCAATGAATGCATGTGCCATTACAAATTTCAAAAAGTAATGTGTAATGGTTGCATGATCCATTACAAAGTTTAAAAAGTAGTGTGTAATGATTGCATGATCCATTACAAATTTCAAAAAGTAATGTGCAATGGTTGCATGATCCATTACACATTTCAAAAAGTAATGAGTAATGGATGCACGTTCCATTACAAATTTCAAAAAGTAATTTGTAATGGATGCATGTTCGATTGCAAATTACAATTGATAAAAAGTAATTTGTAGTGGAGAATATTCCATTACAAATAACAAAATTGCCGTGCTTGCATTAGAAATTTGCACATTTGCTAAAAGTTGCTGTCTTATTATTTAATTTCGCTCACTAAAAGTTCTTTCAAGATTATTCATTTTTTTTTGCTCGAAGCTCAATAACGCAGACGAAAAACGTTCAAATTAGAAGTTCGCACATTACTTTCACCTTGCTGTTTTACACAGACAAAGCTGTACACGAGAAAGTCGATACTTTTAAAGACATGGACGAAGTTGCAAGCAAAAGCTGGTTACAAATAATGAAAAAAACTGCATATTGAAATTGATCTGATATGATATATTGTCTCGCGTGATTTTTCAAAGTTTTGAGATAGATAAGAATTTTTCGAGCATTAACATTGAAAACTGGAAAACAAATTCTTTTTATCACAAAGCTTCCTCTTTAAAAAAGCAAAAATTATGTGTAATGAATGCGTGCCTCATTGAGCATTGAAAAAATAATATACCATGAATAAATGCAAAGAGCAATTACTATTATTATTATCAATTGATAATGGATATCGATTATAAAAGCAACGTGTAACAGATTACGCGTTGCAAACTTATCAAACTCCACTTCAAAATCGAATAGATCGAAACTGTTTGGTCTACTGAACAATTCATTCAAGGAGTTATACATTTCAAACGATCTATATAGTTATCTGAAATAATAAAATAGGTATATCATTCAGAAACTATATAAAGCGACATGTTTTGTTTCAGTAACTTGTATTCATTTTTGTTATATTACTTATATTATTATTTACATCTTTTATTATTAGCTAGGTTACGTATATTTTATTAGAATGCTTATAATTGTGTTAAGTATAATTTCTTCCGCCTATTCTGCGGATTCGTGAGATACATGAAACATCATCTTAGCCACTCTTTTCTCTTTCTCTCTCGATCTTTTTCTCGCTTCTGTCGTTATAATTGTAACACAAGGTTTTTTTAACGGCCATATTTATTTTTCTAATGCACAAAACTCAATTTTGACCCCGGATTCTGAAAGAGTGCACATAAAAGTATGGGAGATCATGACTTTGTTTTGAGAATTAATTTTTTGATGATACAAATCTGGCTTGTAAATGAGAAAAACTCTACTTTCTCGTATAAATAGCTTTGCCAGTGTGAAACAACAAAGCGAAAGCAATGTGCAACATTCTAGTATAAACCTTTTTTTGTGTTGTCGAGTTTTATGCAGAAGAAAAACGAATTTACTTAAAACAAATTTCAATTAGCGAAATAAAATAATGAGATAGCAATGTGCAAATTTCTAATGTGAGCACGGCAATTTTTCTATTTGTGATGGAATATTCTCCACTACGAATTACCTTATTGTAATTGTATTTTGTAATGAAGCACTCATTAATCATACATTACTTTTTCAATTTGTAATGGAACATGCAACCATTACACACTACTTTTTAAACTTTGTAATGGATCATGCAACCGTTACACATTACTTTTTGAAATTTGTAATGGCACATGCATTCATTGCACGTTACTTTTCTCATTTGTAATGAAACACACATCCATTACACATTACTTTTGTAATTTGTAATGTATACAGTAATGCACTATCAAAATAATGCATTATTCACAACTCTGGTCCTACCTACTCATAGCTACGCTCCGCTGCCCCTATGCTACCGAGTGCTTATAACATTTTGGTCGCTGATATGGCATAAGAGACCAAATGAATACCTCTAACTTTTTGTTGTATCACATAAGCTATATGAATTAGTTAATATGATTGTGATAACTAGAGAGTTTCATCGAATAACATGCTATAGATTTTTCAAACACACACACACACACACACACACACACACACACACACACACACACACACACACACACACACACACACACACACACACGCACGCACACGCACACGCACACGGGCACGCGCGCGCGCACGCGCGCACTCACACACACACACACACACACACACACACACACACAAAATTCCTCTCTCTCCACCTTCCCTGCCCCTTTGATATGAGTGTTGCAATAAAGATGGACCGTTAGTTCAATCAAATAGAAAAATGGTTAACTCTACGAAAATTCTATTTAAGGTCAATTAAAAAAAATAACTAGATCCATTCAGTGAACTTAACTAAAATGTTTTTTTGAACAGATGAAAATGTTGAACTGATGAAACCGAATCACAGATTTATGAGGATCAAATAAAACATGTAGTTATTGGACGATATTAAATATATTGATTTTCTATAAATAAACATTTTTGAAATCAATAATTTTAATAATGGAATGCAGTTAATATCATATTTAGCGGAAAAAAATAAAAATATGCTTCATACATACACGTGGAAATATTTTTTAAATGTTCGACGTGCTAAAAATGAAAACAAAGAAAAATCAAACATTTTATTTAAAATCGACGGTAATCGACCGTCGCCATTTATCAACTCATTATTGAATTAACAAGAAAAACAAAACGAACAAAAAAAAATGAAAAAATAAAGAAAAAAATCGAATGAGGTTGAACTCTAAACCGACAATTTCAATCCTTTAGAACATGAAATAGACTATAATTAACACCCTAACGTTCCATATAGATATCAACATTATATGTTATTTAGATCTACACTGCCAGCCAAAAGTTTTCGGACACTCCACATGATCGCAAATCTTTTGAGCGCTGGATAATTGCCAAATAATGTCAGAGTAATATAATTTATTTCATATATTATTTCACGAAGATACTATAAAGATCTATATAATTAAGTAATTATACAGAGGTTTATAGTATCTTCGTAAAATAATTATTATTCTATCATTTTGCAGTTTTCTGAAGTGTCCAAATACTTTTGACTGGTAGTGTATATTCGAATATATTAATGCAACCACATATTTCGAGTATAATATATATATATAGTATTATATAATATATACCGTCGCTTAAAAGTTTGGATACACCAGTCGATATTACTTGCTGCACTAAAAGTTACATAGCTTCGTAAAAAAAAAGATAACCAAATTTACCGAACGGCGTTTTGACGGGAATAAGTTCAGCTTTATATTGCTTTTCTGAAATATTTTTTTATAATTTTCTTTTCGACCCAGTACGCACTTTTATACATGACTGATTTTCGGTTTTTTTTCGACCATTGAGAATAGGATACATGACTTATGCAAAAAAAATTTGTTACGTTTATCCATGATAAACTTGAACGGGGTAGCAGGAACTCCATTTGCGTTTTTTATAAAGTTTTGTACGATTTTTTTCGCAATGTTATTTCATTTTCTGCTACAAAAGACTTATTCTAGATAATGCAATGTAACTCAAGAACTAGAGGGTCTAAGAAGAAATGTCAAGGACGACAAACGTCGCGTAAGCTTATACTGGATAGACTGGCATTTTTTAAGAATTTTAATCCCATTTTTAAGCCCATTTAGCCCAATTTTAAGCCCATTAATCCGATAGAATTGGAGTAAGACTGTATATACAAGCATTCTTTTATGAATTGCTTATTAAATAATAATAAATCGATATTGAGCAAATTTGATTGTTTTCGCATATTAATATTGCAATAATAATTTAATAAGGGGACGATGTATTTTTATTAATTTCGAATTATTTTCGTCATCCTCAGTTCCTGATCCCGGGTTCCCGATCAGGCCCCAATGGAATGATGATGGAGGAGATATCGAATTTGGGCCGAAAGCAGGTTAGGTGGGGTCGAGGCAACAGTTTGAGATTGAAAGCAGGTTAAGGAGGCCTGTGCTCTGCACGTTTCACTGAAACTGGGGGTCGAGAGAAGGTTTGGGAGGTCTAATAGAGGCTACACTGGACCAAGGGGAGGTCTCTTCATGGCACTGAACTCGACAAATGGGGTTTGGTAGGTTCAACGGAGGCCGGCGGCTTGTGCATTACAAAAGAAATAGGTTCTGCGAAGGTTCAGAGGAGGCTAAAAATTTCGACTCGAGAACGTCCCATGTGCGAGTTGCTGACGTTCCGAGTACGGCCGACGCTTAGCTGTATTGCGGCAGCTCGTCGGCTGCCAATGATCGACGGTCTATGACGGCCCAGCGTTGGCGAAACGTGCGAGCGATGCTTGGTTATTAAGCGGCAACGAATCGGCAGCCAAAGATCGGAACGCGAGTACGGCCCAGAGTTGTCAAAACTCTCGTTCGATTATCGCGTCGACGTTGGGCCCGGTAGTTCGCGCAACGCTGGCTACGACGTTTCATCCGACTCTGGTTAATCGTCGCCCGGGTGTGGTTGGCCAACGCTTGCAGACCCAGAGCGCAGCCAACGCTTGGCGGTAAGGCGGCGACGCATCGGCAGCGAACGATCGGAACGTGACTATGGCCTAGAGTTGTCGCAACTCTCGTTCGATCATCGCGTCGACGTTAGGTCCGGTAGTTCGCGCAACACTGGCTATTACGTTTCATCCGACTCTGGTTAATCGTAATCGTCGCCCGGGTGTGGTGGGGGAACGCTTGCAGAACCAGAGTGCAGCCAATGCTTGGCGGTAAGGCGGCGATGCATCGGCAGCCAACGATCGGAACGCGACTATGGCCCAGAGTTGTCGCAACTCTCGTTCGATCATCGCGTCGACGTTAGGCCCGCTAGTTCGCGCACCACTGGCTACCACGTTTCATTCGACTCTGGTTAATCGTCGCCCGGGTGTAGTTGGCCAACGCTTGCAGACCCAGAGTACAGCCAACGCTTTGCGATAAGGCGGTGACGCATCGGCAGCCAACGATCGGAACGCGACTATGGCCCAGAGTTTGTCGAAACTCTCGTTCGATCGTCGCGGCGATGTAAGGCACTGCAGTTTACCCGACGTTGGCTACCATGATTCAAACAACACTGGCTAATCGTCGCCCGGGTGTAGTTGGCTATCGCTTGTAGCTCCAGGGTTCGGCCGATGCTTGACCGTAAAACAGCAGTTTGTTTGTGGTTCCGTTTGAGCTTTGCCTCAACAGCACAATGTAGCGCGCAACGTTGGTAGCATCGACATTTTACAGTAACGTTAAGTTTCGATGTTTTGTAGTATTTCGGTGTGGAAACAATTTTGATAATTGCTGGGATTAATTAAGGAGTGAGGTCTACTTGGAACGTTAAAAAAAGGCCTTTTTCATATTTTTTTTCGACCAAACGATAAAATAATTTACAACAAAAGTTCTTCCGTTTAAAAGATATATATTTAATGTAAACATTGTAATTTTTTTAAAGAAATATGATTCAAAATAAGCCGATACGTATCAATGGCCGAGGACGCTGCAAAAAAAACAGGTTTTGCGGTGATCACTCTCACCCTGTGACGGATTATCTGAAGCCAACAAAACAGGAGGGAATCTTTAGTTAATGATATAATGCTCCGGTTCAACGAAGGGTTTTGAAAAATTTCCATTTTTCACAAAATGGCGGACGTTGAAAGTCAAAAGTGTTGTTTTGACCAAAATTTCACTTACAAAAATTGACTATAAAAAAAAATAATTGTCCAAAAAAAATCCTTCGTTCATCCGGAGGAAAACTATGTATAGAAGAAGTGATATAAATTTCAACCCGATCGGTAAAGCCGTTTTCGAGTTACATTGATCACCGACTTCGAAAACATGTGAGTGAGTATGAGTGGTGTGCGGCCGTGTTGATACTACGAGATGTTGAGGAATCGGCTTCGATTCGGCCCGTGAGATTTCCAAGGTCGTGGTGGAAAGAAAGAAGGAGTTTTTTCCACTCGTTTATGTTTCGATCCTTGGTTCGGATCCTCTTCAGAAACTTTATTTGTTCTACAATTTTCGCGATACAAATTATATTAATAGAAATTACAGATTTTTTAAAAATAATAATTGTATTTATTGTTATAAATGAGTTTTAGATGTGTTTTAATGATTTGTGTAAATTTTGTTAGTTTTTTCTCATAATTTTTCTAATCATGTTGATATTGTGTGAGTGATTATTTATAACAAGTTATTGTAAGAGAGATAAGAATTATGTTAGATAACGAACCTGAATATTGTCAATATTTATAGTTTTCTTTTGGTTTGTGCTTGGAGGATGATTGATGTTGACAGTATGTTTGATGATGAAATACTGTCTCGTGAGGTTGATTCGGAGAGTTGATTTCGAACCGTTTTTTTATATTTCAATTGATAGGTATAATCGTTTTTTGGTGATTGTATTATCTGTGAAAAATTGGTATGGTAAAAGAAACTTTATTTTGATATATTGTCTTGATTAATGAGATTAATGAGATGTTGTGTGAAAGTGGTAATTACCTATTGAAATAAACTAAATATATCCTCACAAGCACAAAGAAGAAAATTAGAAAAAAAATTTCTCTGCTCTACATGTCGAGTAGTGACGTCCAGAGAGTTCGAGAAAGACTAAGTGGCAAATGTATTGTTTCTGGAGAGAGGGAGAATGATCCTTTGTCAGTGCTGTGTCAAGGGTTTGGGGGTGCCCGTGTCATGTTAAGAGGTTAAAATGTTATGTCAAGAGTTTTTAAATTTAGTCACGAGTTTTAAAATTGACGTGTGTAGTTATGGTGATAAAATATTGTTATGATTATATTATTGAATTGTATATTGAGCTAAGATTTTGTATGTCAGTTCTAAAATTGATGGCATTGGGATGTGCTTTGATTTGTATCATTTCTAGGATCAATCTTTTTTTGAGCCATTTTTCATTGTTTAAAATTTTAACATCGTCAAATTTGAAATCGTGTTTTTGTTCTATTGCGTGCTGTGCTAGAGCTGTGTGTATTGTGTTGGTATGTTTTAGGCTATTTTTGTGTTCATTGATTCTGTTTTTAAGGTATCGTTTTGTTTGGCCTATGTATGTGGAGTTACAATCATTACAATCAATTTTGTATACTATGTTAGATTTTTTGCTGTTATCAATCTTGTCTTTGGTGGAGCCTGTGATCGATAAGATATTGTGTTTGTTGTTTGTGACTAATGTTATATTATATTGTTTAAAAAGACGAATTAGTTGGTGATGGATATTTTTTGTGTATGGTAGATTTATTAGTCTAAAGGAGTCAAAGTTTTTATTTTTGTTATTTTGATTGTTGATTGTAGCAAGTCTTTGTTTTATTGTTTTTTCTGTGAACGTAATCGCATAGCAATTTTTTGTCATTGTGTTCTTAATAAGTTGAAGTTTTTATGGTGAAAGGACGGATGAGATAGTTTTATTGCTCTGTCAACTAACATGTAAATTGTAGCTTTTTTTGGGAAAGTGGGTGGTGTGAGAAAAAGTTTATAAATCTGCCAGACCAAGTAGGTTTTCTGTACCAATTTGTGATGATTGAACTTTGATTGCGGATTAAGAGTATATCAAGAAAGGAATTTTATTATTTTCTTCTATTTCTGATGTAAATTGTAATTTTGAATTATATGAGTTAAAAATATTGATTGTGGATTCTATTTTGTCAGTTGGCAAAGCAATAATAATGTCGTACATTATTATGTCGTACAACATATCTTTTGTATAGTGGCAGTGAGAATTTTAATTTTTCTAAGCAATTTTTTCCTAAATCAATCATAACGATGTTGGATAGTATCGGAGCAAGAGGTGAACCCATTGGTAATCCAGTTTCCACATTCTTATCTCTTGGTGAAAAAAAAAAAAAATATATATATATATATATATATATATATATAGGTATGAAATACAATAAAGACCTTCAGCGACCCTTTGGAGTCGAGCGCATACCTGTTTACTTTATATGGCTCAAACACGGCGTCCTTCAAAGTTATGTATTTCGGCGAATAATGGTCTGATTTACATTCAATTAGTCGGAAAATACTCGTAAGGACAAGGAAAACGATTGGACAGTGCCGTCACCCTTCTTCATAAAAGCTAGAAAACAAAGAAAAAAATTGAAAAAAAAAAGAAATAATAATCAATGAATTTGCAAAAAGCTCTTTAAATCATGTATGAATCTATTGATGTGTGCTTCTAATGCTTGAAAATTACGTTTTACTTCGCGCCAATTTAAATTTTGGCGCGTTCAAGTCACTGACAGAAATATTCTTTTGATATTAATTAACCACGTCTATTTGATTTTTGTTCATTTGAATTGACTAGATTTTTCGTGGAATCAAATTTTTCCTATTGCATTCCATTATTGGAATGATTTATTTTCAATATATTCATTTATTCAAATCAAAATATATTTAATATCGTACAATAACTAAATATTTTATTTAATCCTAATAAATCTGTGATTCGGTTTCATCTGTTCATAAAACATTTAGTTGAATCCACAAAATCTATTTTATTTCTCTATTATCTATTTTATTTGATTTTAATTTTAGCTAAATATAATTTTCGCAGTCAACCATTTTTCTATTTGATTGAGCTAATGGGCTGTCAAAGGGGTGTGTGGGTGGAGAGGATGGAGAGAGAGGAATTATATATATATTAGACCTGTCCTAAAGAAGGGCGAAATCGAATTTTAATGGTCTTACCCCCAAATTAGTTCGAAATAATTTTTTTTTAATGTCAGAATTTTTAAAAATGTTTCCCTCCATATTTAGATTTATATATAATATTATATATAATATAATATATAGATTTTTCGTGATTTTTAATCTTTTTTTTACCGTTGCCCTAATTATCAGCTAAAAAATCGTAAATTCTCAGAAAATGCTGACAGTAATGTTACCTTTTTGTCGGATTTTTTGGAATTCGATACAAGCATTTTTGGGCTAGATCAATCACATCTTTATTCCCTGTATGTTGCGAAAAACGCGGAAAAAGGTCGAAAAACGTGATTTGGAGACTTAAATATAGAAAGAATTCAATCGGAGTAGTCTTAAAATATACGGAATTCTTTGTACAAAATAATTAATCACGTAAAAAAAATTCAAGACCACCCCTGCAGCCAAATCGATTATGTCATGATTTAAAAATTTTCTGTTTTTCCTGCTTCACTTGCTGTTCGAACACGTCGCATCCCCACAAAAAACAATTTCAAGAACCCGGCCGTACACATTCTGATTGATTGTCCTGAATGTTTATTCGTATTATGTTTTGGAAATCAATCATAGTAATGACAAAAAGTGCATCAAGATTTTCGATCATAAGTTAACGAGAGTTAGATGAAATTATCAAAAATAAATTATTTGAGATTAGCTCAATGTAAAATGGTACGTCTCCTTTGTTAATTTTGTTCTTTCTACAACGCACCATGCCCTATTTCCTCCGACCCAGCACGCGCTATGTGCGCAGTGCGTCCGGACTATATCCTCGCGGAGTAACACCAACGCGCCCGAACAAAGGGTCTTGTCACCGCTGGACTCCAAGCTCCGAGTTCCGAGTTCAGAGAGCGTCGACTCGAGGCCCAGCAGTCGGTCTCCAACAGCCAACAATTGCACTCTCCCATATTTCGTCAATTTAGGTTAGGTGCACAATGCGTTTACGAGAAAACATTCGTTTGATTGGTTATGTGGATTCCCAAATTTTCGGGACCAATTTACCATCAACTCGTCAAGTTAAAAATTTTTTTTTTTTCAACACACGAGTGTCAGGTTTTTATATAAAAACAAGTGCAGCACTAGCCGTGCGTGAAACTATGATTTTTGGACAAAAGCCAGATTAAAAACGAAGCAAGATTATAACTGCGTAACGAAACTGATGGATTTACATCAACAATGGCATCTGTTGGGAAAAAATATTAATGCCCCAAGCAATAAAAAGAGGGAAGAGGAATTTTGCGGTAAACTGGATGACCTTTTTGACATCACCCATCAAGATGCGCTTGCAGGCCTCGACGATATAAGAACGAAATTTCTGCAAAATCAAAGGAAGCCTGGTCGTATCGGTTTCATCTGGGATATCCAAAGCACATATGATTTGATGGAGGCAGCAGAATTGCGAAAAACAACCGATGCATTACAGAGGTTGCAAAGAATGGAACAGAAAAGAGCATTATTTGGTAATTTTTCTCCGACTATCTTGAACAAACCATTTTTTTATGACCCTGAAGATTTCAGCATTTGCAAATTTCGACCTTTTGCAACCTCTATTTCCTGACTTATGTATTTTCGGAAAAATATCATAATGCACTATTGTTCTTGGACCAATTACCTAGTTGCGCGTATTTTTTATTTTTTTGAACTTCTATTTTGTATACGCTAGTGGCTTTTTTTGCCATTTAGATATATTGATTGCCATACATTTACACTGAGGGGCGCTATCGAAAAATGTCGTAATACTTTTTGGCTTCTTTTTCACATTTCTAATGGCGCTTATTTTTAGATTTTTAATTACATTTTTTTAAATTTATTTTTTATCCGTATCTGCAAATTTCGTCCTTTTGTGAGCCATATTTTGTAAACTGCGGCGTCATTTTTTTCATTCAGGGTCATTTTTTTCATTGATCCTCAATCAGCAAAGATATGTAATAACGATAAAAATTTCTTCCAGATGAGATCGTGGAGTTGGCATCTAGTGATGGTGGCGACTTTTCACAAACGTTGTCACAAAAATCTATTGGCACACTCTCGAATTATTTCACAGAAGACCATCCTGCAGATGATGCTGGACCATCGAATCCGAAAAAATCTCGAGGCATTGTAGATGTGGTGAATGACAAACTCGTCGCGGTTCTTGATAGGTTCAAAGTCTCTGATACATCGGCCGTTCATTTAGTCGCTTCTGTAGCTCAGTCTCTTGGATTCGATTTAAATGCGTTGATTGTTAATCGGAGCTTGATAAAGAGAAAGCGTGAAAACTTGCGTAAAATGAGGTCCATGAGAATAAAAAGTATGTTCCAAAATACTGACTTGCGAGCCGCTGTTCTACATTGGGACGGAAAACTTTTGCCTGATTATGAAAGCGGTAAGAAGCTTGAGAGACTACCCGTTTTGATAACAAACAGTGATTCTGAGAAGCTGTTAGGTCTCCCAAAATTTCAAAATGGGAGAGGCGTTGCGCAAGCAAATGCCATTCATGATGTTCTCGATGAGTGGGGTGCTTTGAGCTCGATAAAAGCTTTTTGTTGTAGAGGAATATATTTTATTCCTGCCATATCGACACCATATTTTCGAGATAGTTTTGAAAAGCGTTTTCAACGCAAAATTAAACTAAGACTGGACCAGATGAACCTATTTTCAAACATTTCAAAGATTCCTGGTCGAAAATCGATTCAACAGCATTTCGCATCGGAATTGATAATAAAAAAGTACAGAGCGTTGTAACTGTGGAGAATATCACGAGAATAAATTCATTTGTTGAATGGGCATTAGAAACGGATCAACCTCGAGCGGATTACAAGGAGCTTTTGAATTTAACAAAATTATTTCTCGGAACCGTCCCATCGCAAGGAGTCGTAATACGTTCACCGGGTCCAATGCATCATGCACGTTTCATGTCCAAAGCTATTTATTCTTTGAACATTTTTTTGTTCCGAGACAGTTTCGAAATGACGAAAACTGAACATCGGGCGATCCGAGATGTGTCGGTTTTTATCGTAACGATTTATCTGGAAGCATGGTTCACTGCTCCACTCGCAGGAGCAGCTCCAAATCATGATCTTCAATTTTTGAAAAAACTCTATAATTATAAGAGTGTCGACAGAGAGATAGCTAATGCAGCTATGCAAAAATTGGTGAATCACCTTTGGTTTTTGAGCCCTGAAACGGTCGCCTTATCATTTTTTGATGAGAATTTACCATTCGACGTGAAACGTTGCATGGTGTCCGAGTTGGGCCCGCTCGACGTAATCGAAGAAATTGATCAAAATTGCCCGAAGAAAATTGTAATCAACGTAAAAGACGTTGGTAATTTCTGTGACAAAGAGATGGATCATTTTGTAACATAGCAAACCCGGATTTTTTTTCCGATTTGAAATTAATCATTCGTTTTTACACATTGACCCATCTTTTTGGTCTGAAAATGAGAGTTTCCGAGAAGGTTCGGAAATTGTCAAAAAATTAAAAGTTGTGAATGATGCGGCAGAAAGGGCTGTTGGTCTATTCACAGATTTTAATAATATTCTGACGCAGAATCAAAACCAGAAACAATACATTTTGCAAGTCATTGAGGAACATAGGAGAAAATTCCCAGATTCGAAGAAGGTAACGGTCATGCAAAATTTATGAACAAAGCAATCGGTTTAAGGAAGTATTATGATGTTCTTTGCTATACAGGGTGTCCCAGAAGTAACGTACGCCCTTCTAGCATCTGGTAGGAAAAAAATTCTCAGCCGAAAAGTCGTCAGTCACTTTTTGATCAGACGCATAGATAATTAATTATGAATTAAAATAAATAGCCAATCAGGTGCGCGCTACAGCGGAAGGCAGCGTAGAGGGGAGGGATAGGGGAATGCGTTGTAATTGCGTGCGCCCGAAAATGTGTGCGGAGGGAAAATTCCGAAAGCATGTGTGCAAAGCATGTGTGTGTGTGATTAAGTGTGTGCTGGTGCATGCGCGTGTGTGTGTGTGCGTGCGTGTGTGTGTGCGTCTGTGTGTGCAAGTGTATGCATACGTGTGTGTAATTGAGAGAGTGTGTGTGTGCGTGGGCGCAAGTGTGTGTGTGTGTGTGTGTGTGATTAAGTGTATGAGTGTGCGTATGCAAGTGTGCAAGTGTGTGTGAGTGTGCGTATGCAAGTGTGTGCAAGTGTGTGAGTGTGTATATGCAAGCGTGTGTGTGTGAGTGTGCGTATGCAAGTGTGCAAATGTGTGCAAGTGTGTGTGTCCTAGTTTGAGTATACGTGCGCACACGCGCGCGTGTGCTCACGTATACTCAAGCGCAAGCGCGCGCACACACACACACACACACACAAGCGCAAGCGCACACACACACACACTCACACACACACTTGCACACATGCTTTCGGAATTTTCCCTCCGCACATGTTTTATCACAATCCCTCCCCCCTTCGCTGCCTTTCCGCTGTAGCGCGCACCTGATTGGCTATTTATTTTAATTCATAATTAATTATCTATGCGTCTGATCAAAAAATGACTGAGGACTTTTCATCTCAGAATTTTTTTTCCTACCAGATGCTAGAAGGCCGTACGTTACTTCTGGGACTACTACTTAGCAATACGTGACAGGATCAAGATCCTTAATATAAAATGTGATCACTTAAGGGGTTACCCCCACTTGCGATTTTGTAAAAATCGATTTTTTTTATTGCATTTTTTTGAAGTATAAGTATCCGGGCCCATACTTCTGTATGAGCCCGGAATAGATGACTCTATGTAAGTTTACAAAAAAAAATATTTTCTTCGTGTAAACTGAAATTGAAACTTTAAACGCGTTTTTCTCAAAATGGCATTTCTGAAGTCGGTGACCAAGATTACTCGAACACTAATGAACCGATCTTCTTGAAATTTTGCAGGCTTATTTAATACATAAAAATGTAGTCTTTAATCGTTCGATTTTTTCTTCGAAAAAAAAATCGCCGTTTTATAGCCAAAAATCGCCGTTTTATAGCCAAAAAACGGCCGTTTTTTTTTCGTTAAAATCGAACCATTAACTTTGACTGTCCGCCATTTTGTGAAAAATGAATATTTTTTAAAATCTTTCGATTAAAGACTAGTTTATACTTATATTTGACTAAATCTATCCGCATTTTTTTTTCAGATGATTCACTTCGCCGCAATGTTGGTCACCGCAAACCGTATATATAAAAACATTATTTCATTGACGGCCATTTGCCACTAAACAATGTAATATTTTTCAATAAAAAAATTACTGAAAGTTCTTCAAGATGTGTTCTTTAAGATGGCATATTAATCGATTAAAAATGTTTTGTAGTTTTCTTTAAAAAAATTCATGAAAAAGGCCTTTTTTTGCGCTACAAGTGGGGGTAACGCCTTAACCGATTTTAACTTCTATATTTATAAACGAGAAGTTCTGTTCTATTCTTCTATAATAATAATAAAATGTGTGAAGACTTAACCGATTTTAACTTCTATATTTAGACCTCCGAAAGATACTTTTCGACTCTTTTTTCTATTTTCAGCGATTTCCGAGAATTTATCATCTTCGGCGAAAAGTTTCCTATTTTTTTTTAACCTCTGCCATTTTATTCCTCCTATTTTTAGCTCTCAAAACGACCTTCTTCGACTTTTTTTGCTTTTTTCCGCGTTTTTCGTAACATACAGAGAATAAAGATGTGATTGATGTAGCCCAAAAATGCTTGTATCGAATTCCAAAAAATCCGACAAAAAGGTAACATTACTGTCAACATTTCCTGAGAATTTACAATTTTTTAGCTGATAATTAGGGCAACGGTAAAAAAAAAGATGAAAAATCACGAAAAATCAATGCTTTTCTTATGGGAAAAAGTAAGGCTTCCTAGCGGTGGGTAAATATGGAGGGAAAAAATTTCAAAAATTCTGACATTTTTTTAAATTATTTGGAACCAATTTGGGGGGTAAGACCATTAACATTCGATTTTGCCCTTCTTAAGGACAGGTCTAATATATATATATATATATATATATATATTAGGGTGACCGTTATTTTGGCTTCGGTAAACAAATTTTAACGTCTAGCAAAAAAACTAATCAAGATATGAAAAAAAATCTGTGTAAAATTTGGACGCGCTGGGATAAGGAGAACACGTGCCACCGAGCAGTTTAATTTTAAAAAATACATGCATTTTTTTAACGGCCGCCCTAAAATATTCATTAGTCTCATAATATTAATTTAAAAATCTTGAATTGGGTATATTGATTGTACATATTGAGAGGTACAAAATATATTATTCACTGATTTTTTGCCATCAATTATGTACAGTCGGGAGTAGATTGAAAAATTAATAGAAATTTGAAAACGGACGTGGCGGTTTGGTCACATTGTGGCGGGAAATCGAAGCAGTGAATTAATTATCGGGGCGGATTTTTTATGCAAATAATGATATAATGATCGTGTATTGAATGCTTCAAAATGATATTTTTTTTCTTGAGCCTGCGAGAAGATTTTCCAACTGTTGTGGCGATAATGCAAAATATAGCGCAGACAAATAGTTCGAAATTTGGTCGTGGCGCTTCGTCCGCTCATTTTTACCGACCGAGCATTACCCACCGAGTTGGTTTGCCATTGTTGGAAATAGAATAAAAATATAACACGTGAAATCTTCACGTTTCTGCACATTTATTTCGATTTTACGATGCGGTTCCAAACGGTATCAGGTTTTCCAGTCATACTTTACTTTTCTGCTCGATAAAGACATTGATTTCTTTATTAGTCCCAATTCTATGGTGTTTTTTGAACGATTTAAAATTGATTGTACTTTTCTCGATACCGATGTATCTGTTTGGGACTCGAACGAGAGTTATCAAATAGGCGCGCAATTGATAAAAAAAATAAGAGTCTGTAATGATATAGCGGAGTGAAGGATCAAACTTATCACCGATTATAAAAATCGATTGACTTATGATGAAGATCAAATACAATTCGTTCTTCAAGTTGTCGCCGAATATAAAAAAAAATTCCGAACGTAAACAAATGTACTCTACTTCAATCATTTCATAGATGGACTGCTATTACTTATGTAATATTTCATGTAAAGGTACGAATTTGCGGTACATGATTGATGGAAAAATATTAGTAAATAATATATTTTGTAACTCTTAATATGTACAATCAATGTACCCAATTCCAGATTTTTTAATTGATATTATGAGACTGATAAATATTTCAGTGCGGCCATTAAAAAAATGCATGTATTTTTGAAAATTGAACTGCTCGGTGGCACGTGCTCTCCTTATCCCAGCGCGTCCAAATTTTACACAGATTTTTTTTTCATATCTTGATTAGTTTTTCTGCTAGACGTTAAATTTTTTTTGCCGATGCCAAAATAACGGCCACCCTAATATATATATATATATATATATATATATATATAGGTATGAAATACAATAAAGACCTTCAGCGACCCTTTGGAGTCGAGCGCATACCTGTTTACTTTATATGGCTCGAACACGGCGTCCTTCAAAGTTATGTATTTCGGCGAATAATTATCCCAGCGCGTCAAAATTTTA
The DNA here is from genome assembly GCA_944452715.1 of Ophion slaviceki. Taxonomy (NCBI): domain Eukaryota; kingdom Metazoa; phylum Arthropoda; class Insecta; order Hymenoptera; family Ichneumonidae; genus Ophion; species Ophion slaviceki. Next base: position 6,369,284 of record OX101794.1, on the reverse strand, counting down.
CACAGATTTTTTTTTTCATATCTTGATTAGTTTTTTTGCTAGACGTTAAAATTTTTTTACCGAAGCCAAAATAACGGCCACCCTAATATATATATATAGGGTATGTTTGAAAAATATATAGCGCGTTATTCGATAGAACTCTCTAATTATCACAATGATATTAACTAATTAATATAGTTTATGTGATAAAACAAATAATTATAGGAATTCATTTGGTCTCTTATGCCATATCTGCGACTCAGATGTTGCAAACACTCGGTAGCATAGGGGCAGCGTGCCTAGCTATGAATAGGTAGGTTCCAGGTTCGATTCGCAAATAGGTGAAATATTTTCTTCGATTAAAACCATCCCAAAAGGCTAGGGAATGACGAATTACGATCCAAAATCGTTGTCGTAAAACTCTCAATTAAGTGCTTCATTTCATTTTGAATTTATGAAATATTTTATGCCTATAGTATTTGATTTGAAGATTTTTTTTGTCAGTGCAATCAACGTAGGGTCGACGGCGAAATCGACGTAGGGCCGACGCTTGGGTGTAACGTTGGTCCGATGTTATCATTCCGCCGTTTATTGGACGCTGAGCCTACGTTGGTGAACAGAGTCGGGCCGCCGTTCTAACTCAGGCGCTCATCGTTGCGCCGAGGTTGGCCCGCGCTAAAATCGTACATGGGGTATGCATCACACAAGTACTGCCCATGTGCGAGTAGCCGACGTTCCGAGTACGGCCGACGCTTGGCTGTATTGCGGCAGCTCGTCGGCTACCAACGATCGACGGTCTATGACGGCCCAGCGTTGACGAAACGTGCGAGCGATCCTTGGCTATTAAGCGGGAACGAATCGGCAGCCGACGATCGGAACGCGATTACGGCCCAGAGTTGTCGAAATTCTCGTTCGATCATCGCGTCGACGTTGGGCCCGGTAGTTCGCGCAACGCTGGATACGACGTTTCATCCGATTCTGGTTAATCGTCGCCCGGGTCTAGTTGGTCCACGCTTGCAGACCCAGAGTGCAGCCAATACTTGGCGGTAAGACGGTGACGCATCGGCAGCCAATGATCGGAACGTAACTATGGCCCAGAGTTGTAGAAACTCTCGTTCGATTGTCGCGGCGACGTTAGGCACTGCAGTTCACCCGACGTTGGCTATCATGATTCAGACAACAATGGCTAATCGTCGCCCGGGTGTAGTTGGCTATCGCTTGTAGCTCCAGATTTCTGCCGATGCTTGACCGTAAAACAGCAGTTTGTTTGTATTTCCGTTTGAGCTTCGCCTCAACAGCACAATGTAGCACGCAACGTTGGTAGCATCGACATTTTCCAGTAAGGTTAAGTTTCGATGTTTGTAGTATTTCGGTGCGAAGACAATTTTGATAATTTCTGGGTTTAATAAAAAATCGATGAGAGTAATAATACTGAATATTCAAATTGACAAAATGAGTGAACAGTTCGGTAGAACGTTCCGGGTCTGACTTTGAAAAAACGTGTATTTTTTTTAATTCTTAAAAAAATATATGCCGTCACCCTTCTTCATTAAAAGCTAGACAACAAAGAAAAAAATTGAAAAAAAGAAATAATAATCAATGAATTTGAAAAATGCTCTTTAAATCATATATGAATCTATTGAAGTATGCTTCTAATGCTTGAAAATTACAACGTTGTACTTCGCGCCAATTAAAATTTTCGCGCGTTCAAGTCACTGACAGAAAATTCGATTGATATTAATTAACCGCGTCTATTTGATTTTTGTTCATTTGAATTAACTAGATTTTTCGTGGAATCAAATTTTTCCTATTGCATCCCATTATTGGAATGATTTATTTTAAATAAAAAAGTAACTAAATATTGTATTTAATCCTAGTAAATCTGTGATTCGGTTTCATCTGTTCATAAAACATTTAGTTGAATCCACAAAATGAATCTATTTTATTTGTTTTTAATTTTAGCTAAATATAATGGCTAATGGCCTGTCAAAGGGGTGTGTGGGTAGAGAGAATGGAGAGAGAGGAATTATATATATATATATATATATATATATATATTAGGGTGTGCGGAAAAAAATCGATATTTTTTTTTTCGGTTGCATCCACCAAAAAAAGGTGAATTAAGGTAAAAAGAGAAGAATCCTCGAAGGAGAGCTCGAACAAAAATTATTTCGAACGGCGCATTGCATTTCAATACTTTCCATAAGAATAACACAGGAAAATATTGGCACTTCTGAACGTCGTAGTAAAACTCTTCAGGAAAAAATCTCACAAAAATGTCAATAAGATATTCTGATAGAGAATTGAATTCCCTACAAAAAAAGTTCCTACGAACAATTAGCTTAGAACAACCGTTCAAGTGGTATCGCTGTCTGAAATTAAATTTCATTATTTAAGCGGCGTGCGCGCCATAGCACACGCTGCCACCCGGCGGCAGCATGCGGTAGCTCGTAGTGCAAAATTACAAGCTTCACACTAGCGCCACGAACGGGAAACCGCGACATTTTTCGCCCATTTTGGCCCCAAATCAAGATCTGTCACTGCTACAAAATTTCATTCGTTATTGCGAAGTGAATCCTGTAGTAGGGGAGGCTGCCTCGAAAAAATTAGCCAGTCACTTGTGGTACTTTAACGAGAAAATTGTTGCTTTATCGTTTTTCGACAATGCTGTGCCGATAAGTGTGAAGGCAAAAATGGTACAAGCCCTGCAATCTCGAGAAAAATCCAAAAATCCTTCCGAGTGAATCATTTTAAAAAAATGATTGGGAAGTGTTGCTGAAAAAAGACATGAGCTATTTCGTTACTCAAGAATCCTTCTTTCTTTTCCAGCAATTCAATTTACCTCGTGATTTTTGGAGAGTAAATATTGAATTATGGCCGGAAAATTCCACTTATTTGAGTTGCTCAGATTTTTTTTTAATCCAAAAGTCGTTAATAACGTAGCCGAACGAGGTGTCACTTTGATAGAAGCATATAACGGTTCATTACCAAAAAGCGAAGAGCAGCTACAATATTTATTGGGTGTAGTGCAAAATCATCGACAGAAATACCCTAATTGCAACAAACAGACTCTTAAAAAAAGGAACGATAATTATCAACGATTATAATGTAAAAACAAATTATTTTTTCTTATTAAACCAAATTCATTGAATAAAACTTTTCGAAACACGATCAATGATGGACCTCGTTTCTTTTATATTTCTTGTTGTACTTGATTCTTTTTTGTATCAGAGAAGTATTTTGAGAACGATTCCATGCAAATTGTATGTTAGAGCAGAACATTCTCTACAAAAAAACCCAAAAAGTTTTTTCGTATAGCGAAAAATTCGTTTTTTACAGCCTTTTGAATTTTTTTTTTTATCAATTCAATTTCAGACAGCGATTTCACTTGAACGGTTGTTCTAAGCTAATTTTTCGTAAAAACTTTTTTGTTGCAAATTCGATTCTCCATGAGAATATGTTAATGACATCTTTGTGCGTTTTTTTTCTGACGAGTTGCACTACCACATTTAGAAATCTCAATATTTTCCTGGGTTATTCTTATGGAAAATATTCAAATGCAATGCGCCATTCGAAATAATTTTTTTTCGAGCTCTCCTTCGAGGTTTCTTCATTTTTTACCTTAATTCACCTTTTTTTGGTGGATGCAACCGAAAAAAAAAGTATCGATTTTTTTCCGCACACCCTAATATATATATATATATATATATATATATATATATATATATATATATATTGTGACGGGGATATTTTTTCTTACCACGGAAACGAGAACTTGAACACGAGAGCTAGGTGCGAGAACCGTCACCTTCGGCCGTCCACCCCGCGCGCGTGCATCCGCAATACCCGGGGCACCAGAGAATTTTGTTTCACCGGATTTCTCAACCGGTATGCCTTGGGGTCAGGGGGATCCGCCCTGACCCACCATCGGAGCTAGAGAACTCCGTGATTTTTGTTTCACCGGAATCATAACCGGTATGACCTGGGAGTCTGGAGGCCTCCCTGATTTTTATATCGCCGGAATCATAACCGGACTAACTGGATGCACTTGCACGGGAGGACGGTTGCGGTACAGCACGGCCGCTCAGGCTGTGGGTTGTGGTAGAGGGGTCTGGATCCACTGGGGAGTAGCTTAGCTGTCAACGGTATCTGTCAGTACGCGACACCGGTAACATCACGATAAAATAAAACGAAGTTTTATGTAATGGTGTAACGTTGGTCCGATGTTATCATCCCGGCATTTATTGGACGCCGAGCCTACGTTGGTGAACTGGGTCGGGCCGCGGTTCTAACTCAGGCGATCATCGTTGTGCCGAGGTTGGCCCGACTCTAAAGTCGTACATGGGTGTATGTGTGTACCACTGGAAGTGCTGCGCAACGACTTGGCGTGCATGGTTAAGAAAAAACGCTCTTCGAAGGATGGCGTTTTCTCAACAACTTGACTATCAGGTTATGAAAGACATAAATTGACGCAATTTATTATGTAACTACAAACCAAGTTTCCGATTCCGCATAGTACAAATAAAAAAATCAGCGATCTACCCCTAGACCACACGGCTCTTGGAATCGCACTTTATTTACATAGTTTGAAAAGTTACGTGGAGGTATCCACATTCTACTCTATCACAGAACCACCATACATCTCATGAAATCTATTGCGTCGCATAAATGTTCGTTCAATAGCCATAGTTTTCGCAGGATGAACAGCTCATTTCTAATAATTCTGTATATCTGATGCAGTAACCCGAGTAGAAATATTGTCAGGCTGGCCTGATATTTGATCTGCGCCTGATCAGCTTGTAGTACGAAGGCCTTACTTAAGTTTGCCTTAATTTGCCTGATCAAGCTGGGGTCAGGCGGTGGTCGAGCAACCGGACTTACGGCTTACTTCAATTCGCCTGACCCGGCTAGCTTCAGGCGATGTCAAGCAACTGGACTTACGGGTTACTTCAATTCGCCTGATCCAGCTAATTTCAAGCAATCATCATGTAACTGGACTTCTACAGTTTGGCGCTAAAAACGTGCCTAACCTCATCTTGTCAAATGATACACAGACACGAGAGAAGCACGAGACATATTATTAATCACTTTATACATTTTTACATATAACGTGTACGTTGTGAATAAGATGGACAAACACAATCGGAAGAAGATTGCGCAACGACTGTGTCTGCGTGAATAGCGGACTCTAAATAAGGGACAAAACGAAGAAATAATACAGCAGCAGGTTAGTATAACAATTAATTTTTTCAAAGACTTACAATTCTTAAATCTATAAATATAAATTAAATTAAATCTGACTGTAAATTAACCATACGCCAAATTATATATGCGTTGGTTGAAATATTTATTATGATACATTTGACAGATCCGGAACAGATCCTCTCAGCGAGGAACAACTCGAAATTCCTGAGGATTGGCATGTGTTGGCGCTACCACTATGTAAGTACATTTATATTTGTTTTGTGTATCGCTTTTATGTTTCTTTATTTGGTCCGTCTCCTTTGTCAAAGGAGAAGAAGAGACAGCGTAGGCCAACCAAATAATGGTAAGCTGACAGCGTAGTTCAATCTGGTAAATGTTTTGCCATCGGTGCTGATTAGCCCGGACAGCGCAGGCTAACCGAATAATAATAAGTTAACTGCGCAGTTCAGTCAAGTGAAAGTAATTCCATCGGTGCAAGTTAGCCCATAAGAAATGCACTTCGGATGGACATTACATTCACTGAACTGACTACGCTGTCAACTTACCATTATTTGGTTGGCCTTCGCTGTACGGCCCCGGACAGCGTAGGCTAACCGAACAATGACAAGTTGACTGCGTAGTTCAGTTAAGTGAAAGTAAGTCCATCGGTGCAAGTTAGCCCATTAGAAATGCACTTCGGATGGACATTACATTCACTGAACCGCACTACGCTGTCAACTTACCATTATTTGGTTAGTCTTCGCTACGGGCCCGGACAGTGTAGGCTAACCGAATAATGATAAGTTGACTGCATACTTCAGTTAAGTGAAAGTATTTCCATCGGTGCAAGTTAGCCCATAAGAAATGCACTTCGGATGGACATTACATTCACTGAACTGCACTACGCTGTCAACTCACCATTATTTGGTTGGTCTTCGCTGTACGGGCTCTCCTGCTTCGATTCTAATTTTCGTTAAAAAATGACCGCTCGCAGCTTTTGCAACAATTTTTTTTCTTCTTTAAAGTAGATAATTGGATGGTGAGAAAAAGGAAAAAAAAATAGAGCTGAATTTTGTGCCACCCTAATAAAATAATGTGCATACCTTATGTAGATATATATGTAGACATTGAATTCTAAGTGGGATGAACATTTTCGTATTTTTCAGTGGCTGTCATTTCGAAATATAGGGAACACGGAATAGAAGTTCTTTCGAAGCAAATTGGACAAGCTGTTGGAGCGGTATCAAGGCCTGATTAATTCAGCAAAAGACTGGGACAAGTTTCGAGCGTCGCATAAAAAAACGAACAGAACGCCCAATATAACGTTTCCTAGAAACGTCTGGTCATAAAAACGTTGAGCTCTGTTTACTTTATTCACGAAGTTTCTTAAGTTTTTGTTTGAAAAATATATTAGTTTATTTCGGGATGATAAGTGGAATATAATACAGTGATATATCTTAGTTTATTTCGAGTTTTTGTTCTATTACAAATACAAGAAAAATGATGTTTGTTTTCCATATAGATATATGTCAAAAATATATGTGATAAATTTTATATTAAGATTAAAAAATAAACGATCAGCGTTATTTATAAAGTGGTACCTTTTTCTCTTTTGTGTATGCGTTGTATTTTTTATTTCAGGAAAAAATCGGTCATCCTGAGCCGTGAAAAATCATATGATTTTTCATTTTGATCAAGCCGTGAAAAATTAAGCCCTTATCAGGCCTTAATTTTTTACGCTGATCAGGCCTTGATCTTTTACACTGACCAGGCCTTGATTTTTACCCTGATCAGGCCTTGATAGTTTACCCTGATCAGGCCTTGATTTTTTACCCTGATCAGACGGAAGTCAGGGATTGTGTTTCAAAAATGATCAGGGCTTGATAAAAAATTCTGATCAAGGCTGGAAAAAGAAGTCAGGATGCCTGATCAGGTGCTTATTGTAGCTGGAGCAAGATTTCTACTCGGGAACTGATGCGATGTTACAATTTGAAATAATCTAAGTAAGTGAATTGTTGCAAAAGTCATTTATGGAAGCGGTAGGAACGTTTCGCCAAGAAAATCGTGTATCTTCCCGAGCGCTTTTTCTTAATCATGCACGCCAAGTCGTTGCACAGCATTTCCAGTGATCCATAAATACAGTACTTGTGTGATGCATAAGTTGTACTTTTATATAATCGTGATTCGAACTTTTTGTTATTATAATAATATGGTTTCTTAGCATAAAATGTTGAGAAAAATAGTATTTCTAGGGTTTGACAATTTATTGTACGCTTCTAGTGAATTTGCTTGGCTTTTGCATAAAAAGTTACTTCATTTCTTTTGTGCGTATGATTGGAAAAGTAATAATGTAAATAAAAGTATTGTTTGAAAAGATTCACAAGTATTTCCAGGTTAATTCGAATTTTGTACATAGTGAAACGACCGATAATTTTTTCGATTCGTCATTACCTGGCCTTTTGAAATGATTAGTTCGAAGAAAATATTTCACCTTTACGGGAATCGAATCTTGAACCTACCTACTCATAGCTACGCACGCCGCCCCTATGCTACCGAGTACTTGTAATATCTGGATCGCAGATATGGCATAGGAGACCAAATGGATTCTTATAATTATTTGTTGTATCACATAAACTAAATCAATTAGTTAATATCATTGTGATAATTAGAGAGTTTTATGGAATGACATGCTATAGAATTGTCTCGATAAAACTCGAGAATATATTCGATAAAACTCTGTAATAATTCCTCTCTCTCCACCTTCTGTACCCCCATACCCCTTTGATATGTGTGTTGCAATAAAGACAGACCATTAGTTCAATCAAATAGAATGGTTGACTCAACGAAAATTCTATTGAATTTAAATGTAAAAAAAAATCAAATATATCCTGTAGTGTATTCAACTAAACTACGTTTTAAACAGATGAAACCGACCCATAGATTTATTAGGATTAAATAAAATATTTAGTAATTAGACGATATTAAATACATTTTAATTTGAATAAATAAATAAATTTACAATGAGTAATTCCAATAATGGAATGCAATAGGAAAAAAATGATTTCACGAATAATCTAGTTTGTTCAAATAAAAATAATTAAATAGACGCGGTTTGTTTATATCAATCGAATTTTTCTGTCAGTGTAGATGGTTCATAAAAACCGGCAGAGTATATCGCGTATGAGCTCATTCAGATCAGAATCATCAGAATCGGCCAACAATGAGTGCATTGATTGGGTAGTATATTTGTTAAGAGTAATGAACAATGGACTCGTACAAAGCATTTATCTCGTTTCTCAATGGCTTCGACGCGTAAGAATGAATCGTCAATATACGACTTGCGGTTCGATCATGCGCTACCCGTCCGAACATTGGCCAATTGTACGCCAATTGGCGTACAGTTGTGTAATCGATTATCGTCCCGCCAACATTGGTCCAAGTATTGGCCGTTACGGTTCGATCGGCGAAACCTACATGGGATAACGTATAGAGGCGATTCGCGTAAGAGGGCAGGATTTATCGGTTAAGTGATTTGACGTTTCGATCGCGATTTTGCAAAAAAGTCTCGAAGCAACAGTCGGCCTCGAGTCGCCGTCCCGGCAACTCAGCTTTGGTCTCGCGCGTTCACAGTTCACGGTTTTTCTGTCGACACGCTCGGTTCGTTCCCGATCGCGCTACGTGAGCGCGCGTTATCGAGTACGTTTCGGTACGTTGTCGTGAAATGTGTGTGTTAACGTGATCGAGGGATTCTCGTACCAGATTCCTCCACTGAGCCTGAGGATTATCAGTGCACTTTTGGTGAGTTCTTGAATTTCTGATTATAAGAATTCGTTCCCGTATAGTTCTCGCAAATAAAATAACAAAGAATTCGTTTGTGTTCTCGCTTATATCGTCCTGATACTCCTTATCTGTCGAAATCAGATCCCGACCCTCTCTACCAAACATTGCAGCCTAAGCGGCCGTGCACTGCCGTGACCGTCCGCTCCGCCCGATGCACCCGGTACGATTTTCCAGTTCCGATACCCCCAAAAACTGGACAGTTCCATTTTTAAGCCGCGTTTTTGTTTATTTTATTTTTCGGATTTCGTGTTTGTACCGTTTGGTGGGGATGGACGTAGTTCCACCCATCCCCCAGGCCATACCAGTCGCTAACCCGGTGAAGCAAATTAGCTGGCGCCCACCGGAGCATGCGGGTGCATCGCCGTAAGTGGACGGCCGAAGGTGACGCGCGTGTTTTCCCGAGGATCGAAAGATCCGAAGGAAAAGATTTACGTCACAAGCTATAGTTGTAAAGAATATGTGGTTGAAATTCCATAAGGATCGGTTCAGTAGTTTCGAAGATTTGATCGACAAGCCGTCGAAAAACTTTGTTTCGGGAGATACGCGTTTAAAGTTTTTTATGGGTTACATAAATACATAAAACATTTGTTTAATGTATTTCGAAAGTGTAATTATTAGGTGTAACAACTTCATATCAATATCTATAATATAAACCCATAAAAAAAATCATGAAATTAGCCTTTTCTTTAGCGTTTAAAGTAAGAAAACCCCTTATGAGCAGCAGTGGTCACAGGGAAGAACGTTTTTCAAACAGCGGCCTGCTTAAACCATTGCATCTACTTCACTTATAAATATTTTTCACTACAAACACCGTAAAGGATAATTGAAAACATTCTCTTTAGTGTTGAAAACAACTGTTGAATTCCTGCACTTTATCGCAGAAAAAATTCACGAACATTCCTCTTTTTTCTCGCTACGAACTAGGCATCTCCCCTTAATTGGGAAGAGAAGGAAATACAAATAGTTTCCATTTTTTCATTGCACATTATTCATAGCGTTCTCTTTTGCCGTTATTGGTTAATGAATCAAGGCAGCAGACTATCGTTCAAGATACAGGCCTCGAGTGTACGCTATATGCTAGCGTACGGACGCCAGGAGGGAAGAGGAAGAACCATTTATGATGGATGAGCAGATTTGTGTATTGGCTTCGTATGAGGAGGAACGCTCCCTGATACACCCGCTTTACGCATAATGTAACATGATTGCTACGTGTATGCCTGGACATACGATTACCGCTCTTGCCGAGGATTCGATGTATGCATTTGGAGAACATGTTCTCTAACACATACCTGTGCTAGAGGCATATATAACAAATACCTGTGCTACGGGCATATATACAGTGGGTAAAAAAAGTATTTGTACTTATCGTCAATTCGAAATTTTCCTTCGAAAAAAATAAAATGCTTTATGAAGTTTCTGTGTTCGATAGCTTCTCCTAAATATACATGGTGTCTGTTTTACAACAATCTTGGGAAAACACGAACAAAAAAATAAAGCCAAATTAACAACAGTTCCGTGTGAGATGTACAAATACTTTTTTACCCATATATGTATATATATATATATATATATATATATATATATATATATATAATACATACAATATTTTAAACTAGCAATGTTTGCTATCAAGCAATCCGGTCTGAAGACAGTCGTAAAATGTTTGTTTTCAAATTGGTGACATTGCAATCCGAACGATCTCTGAATAGACTTTTATCGAAATACGCCTACATTCGTTGGACGGTAACCAAGAGACGCGGCAGCGTCGTGACGCCACGTACTAAAAAAAATCGATTCTACACCACTGATTCGATGCGACCCCACTGCTTGTGAGCACCATCGATACCAACGACGAGCCGCGATTCTTTATACAGTAAGATGGGCTTTAGCAGACGACGTTTTAACTTTGATTCGATATTACGCGAAAACGCGGCGACGAATAAAACATTTAATGACATTTGATCAATTAAGTATGATTTTTTTCTATCCATTTTGTTTGGGTCATTTTTCGATCCGTCTACTTAATCTTGAGATCTCATATTATTCGACCGAATTTCCGAACGATTTTTTTACCACGAAAATCATTCCACGGCCGTCGATTTGGTGAATTGAGTAAAGTCACTCGGTCGTATCATTACATACACTACATACGTCCTTTTATGTACAGTTGAACCTCGATTATCCGAACCAATTGGGACCGAGACTAGTTCGGATAATCAAAAGTTCGGATAATCGAAACGTGGGTTTTTTGGGACGAGATCATAAACAACACCTTTTTACATAAAAACAGTACATACATATATATTAAAATTTGACATACATAGTAACGTTGAAATGTGTGTGTGTGTGTGTGTGTGTGTGTGTGTGTTTGTGTGTGTGTGTGTGTGTGTGTGTGTGTGTGTGTGTGTGTGTGTGTGTGTGTGTGTGTGTGTGTGTGTGTGTGTGTGTGTGTGTGTGTGTGTGTGTGTGTGTGTGTGTGTGTGTGTGTGTGTGTGTGTGTGTGTGTGTGTGTGTGTGTGTGTGTGTGTGTGTGTGTGTGTGTGTGTGTGTGTGTGTGTGTGTGTGTGTGTGTGTGTGTGTGTGTGTGTGTGTGTGTGTGTGTGTGTGTGTGTGTGTGTGTGTGTGTGTGTTTTAAACTTTTGTGTGTTTAAATTTTTAATTGACGAACGGCTGTAACTCGGTTTTGAGCGGCTAAGTCTCGCAGCCGTTTGAGAAGAAGTTGCGTTGAGTTGCTTATTGTTGCTCACGGCGATGGCAGCGAGCAATAATGTATTTTTCGCGCCAACGTTCGGATAATTGAGCGTTCGGATAAACTAAGTCATCGTTCGGATAATTGAGGGTTCGGATGATCGAGGTTCGGATAATCGAGGTTCTACTGTATCACTTAACACTTTCCCTCATCAATATAGATATAGACGCTCGCTTAGCCTCGAATCGTATCCCTGAGAGCCTGTGCACATGGCGAATTTCCTACGCGCGTAGAAAATACGCGGTGTGTAAAGGCCCTGACACGCAGCGCCCCACCCCCTTCTCGTACCGCCGGGCAGTTGCGTAGATCGGAACCGCGGCGGTTTGTCGCGTTAGATTGATTTACATCGTTCTTCTACAGTTGAAGTTTCTGGGCGTCTCCAAAGAGCAACATTGACATAAATAAATGAGTAAGTTTTCTCACGGTGAAAGTGAGTCTCGAAAAGTGTTTCTCCTTTATCCTTACCGACGATGATGCTAAGTGTTGCTTCGACGCGACGACGGCGGCACGTGAAATTCGCGAATTCTTCAACATCGACGCAATTTTCCCGTACCCGCGATCATATGGATATTATCGTGTATCCTCGGATTTTGATAGCAAGATCGTATCGCTGGAATTTATATTGACGTAAGAATAAAAAATATGGCCTGTCGCATCATCTCAATGTACGTACTCTGTCATTTGCCACGATATTCCCTCGCACATTGCTTTCCCGCTCGCCGATGTGTCAAACAGCCAACGGCTCCGATGCAAGAAACTCAAGTTTATTTGCTCTTCGCCGGAATACCTCGGTATTTATTCATAAAAAATCGCAGATGGCTTTTCTTTCCGATGATCCGTAGCCATTGTCATTACCCCTTTAAAATCCTCGATTCCCTGAGCAGTGTGCGACTAAGAGGAGGCACGAAAGTTCAACGCACTTTGCCTACGAACGCTAAACTGTCACGTATCAAATACGGATGATTTGTGGACCTGTGGCGATTCCTCGTTAGCTTCACCTTGATGACCAAGCGTAGTAGTGGTATGGCGTACAGAGATTGTACCCTATGGTGTACCAGTACGGTGGTACACCGCTACACGAAAATGTACGTGTTGCTAGTATGGTATCGGTACACTGTACAATAGTAAAATATACCGGTACTGTATCCTCACCATACTAATACCGGTAACGATACCAAACGCACATTCGTGGTAGGTACGGTACCTGGGCTATCATGTAGGAACCAGAACCAATGTAGCGTCGGATTTACCATCTAGATGAACCATCGGATTTATCCAGGCCAGCAAGTACGTACTGCCAAGTATGAGAGACGGTGTCAATAGTCGAGGCTACAGTATACAGTCCCAATGTCGCTAGGATATCACCGCTGTCTCCAATCTCTCTGAGAGCACCCAGCGAGGCTAACCTCAAGGAACTCGTCGAACCCTTCGGCTTCGTTCAGAAACAATATATCGCCAGGGCCTTTGCAGCCTCGCAGTGATGATGTACATATGATGCCAATATGAGGTACGTTCGTCTATCTGGGTACTCTGTCGTCACTGAACGTTTTTAGCAAAACTGAATAGTAAAGATTCGACAATCCGAACTTTTTTCACTCGTTCACTACCCAGGTAGACGGATGTACCTCATATTGGCATCATATGTACATCATCACTGCGGCATAGAAACTCTCACAGCTGTGTATCTCTTACGAGTGCTCCCGTTGAAGTCATATTTGCATCACATGATGATTCACAATAATACATCCAAATGAAGCAAAGTTGTTCTCACGCGAATATGCGTGCAGTGAATTCATCAGACTAGCAAATTCGGCTCACGAATATCTAACAATAAGTGAGTGCATACCGAGCTCATATAAGCGGCATGGCGTGACGTAACTTGCTGTGCTCATATGGAGCTCATATGAGTGTTAGCGTGAAAAATAAAAAGATCCAAAAATGTAGGATTTTTATATCCGCATATGCTTTATATATGTTCCTGCCTATATTATAAATGGATTAAAACGTACCCTGCCTAGTTAAATTTTGTACCTACCTACGCTTTGAACCTACGTCTTCTAATTCGAGAGCTGAGCGCGCTACCTACCTAGCAATTCTTACACTTGTGCAAACTTTCTTCGCGTCTGCCTATTTGTATCATTCTGTATTTGTATGCATATCGCCATCATATTGCGCTCAACGAATGTATCACTTAGAAACATGCATATTGCGCTCAACGAATGTATCACTTAGAAACATGCATATCGCTGTCATAGGATGTATCACTGAAAAACACGCAATATCGCCGTCATGTTGCGCCCATCGAATGTATCACTGACAAACATACATATCGCCCTCATATTGCTTGCATGGCATGTCTACTACCAGTGCTAACCCAGTAAATTCATCAACACAAGTCATTGGATGACTTCCATATGAAGTAAAATTTGCAGATATTAATTGCAAACACTTGAGCACAGCGATATGAGTTCAACGTGCTCCAAACGTACGATGCATTTGTAAACAACATATTGAGATCAAAATGCTTTGTACATTCACTATACTAAATGAGTTCACGGCTTTACCGTGACATGACATGTGTTTCGTGACATGTAGTCAATATGCTGTAAAATTTGCTTCATCAATTGTATGCACGGCGTGATGATAATGACTGTCTATCTGGGTAAATAGTTTGCTATCTAAACATAATTTTTTTTAAGTGGATAAACCCCATAGAATCGTACGAGTTATGTGATCTGACTTTCGGTCAAAGCAGATCCTGCAGTGTTAAAAGTTGCTATTTAAAAACCCATTATCAACTAATTTAAATAGTCAACTGTTCTGAAATTTCACTCACATATGCATAATAATATGGACAATGTCTGGTTAAAATTTGAACAAAATCGATAGAAATCAAGAGCGCGCGCTCGTTTTACCTTACGGGCTTACGCCACTGTAAACGTCCAAAATTGAGTGACATTTTGCGATTGTTTTTGGTAGAGCGGACAAAATGAAATTTATATTAAAAAAATATACCAACCGGTGACGCTAGAGCCATTCTGGCGAGGCATGTTAAATTTGAGACACGCTGCGACACGTAGTATAGATGACGCAAATGTGATTTAAAAAAAAAATTAAAAAATTTCTATTATTTCCCACGAGTATATCTAGAAAATTCGTAGATGATTGTGAAAATATTAATTTTTGTGTAATTGGCAAGAATTAAACCCAAAACTTGATATTCAACAGAAAAAAGACAATCATTTGTAAATAACTAAAGTTATAATTAACTTATGGAAAATCCCGTACGTATTTCTCTTCGGAATGTTATTTTAAAGATGTACTCAAAATACCCACTGCCACCGCATACCCACACGGGCCTGCGGACCTTGTTTTACAGGTACCAAACTTTTTTCCCCTTATTCTAGATGGTACAAAGCATCTCTTAAGGAGGTACACTAGCTTCAGCAAAATGGTGATAGATCAATAAAATTTGGTGAATATATTCTTTAGTATTATTCATGTGGATACAAATTTTTTCAGATTTTTTGGTTGTGCCGTTTTGTTACAAATAATTCACAAGCGTTTATTCTTATACCCGGAATATATACCTATATCTATAAAAACCCTATGCTTATACACGTGAACTTCAATGTTCAATTATTCGATAACGGCACAATGAAAAAATCTGAAAAAAATTGTATTGACATATATAATACTAAAGAATATACTCACCAAATTTTATTGATCTATCACCATTTTTAAATTTGACCATGGTTTAGCATGGCAACATTGTATGAAGCTGGTGTACCTCCTTAAGTCAAGTAACAAAAATTCATTTATTTTTAATTCTACAGTGGTATGACCCCTTAGATCGGAGTACACGGTGACGATTGTTCGTCGCGTCTCTTTGAACGAGGCCGCCCTCCCCCCTCTCTTTTCAACGCAACGTTCGTCCGCTCACTGCTGCGAGCTTGAATCTCCTATTCGTCAATGAAATTCAAAAAGGGGACAAGACAATGATTGCCAAAGGATCAAGTGGTTTTTATTCGAACTAAATAATCCTATTATTTTTCCTGATCTACCTGCGGTCATTCGGATGAACTTCCGAAATTGAAACGCGTCATCTATTGGTAACTCACGTCGAAGATTATTTTTAACAGTAAAAAAAGAACGCCAAGCAATAAAACATTCTTCCGAAAACATAATCGTTTGTTTTACCATGTTAAAAATTCTGAATTATCTTAGAATATCTTTTATTTTTATTTAAACAATAGTTTTATTATATTTATTACAATTCAAATGTACAAAAAAGTGAAATAACTTTTTATGAAATAGTTAAGCAAGTTTACTAGAGATTTTGTGAACAAAAAGATTAAACCTTAGAAATGATATTTTGCGTAATGTTTTATTTTTATTTAAAAAAATCATCTTACTGTTGTAACATGAAATTGGTATCACCGTTATACAGGGTGTCCCATTTTAATCTTACACCTGAATTTTCTCGAAAAATATTGCTCGGACGAACTATTGTGTGGAACAAAACTTCTAGGGATTGAAGGGGGACGTTTGAAAAAAATTTATTTGAGGAGCCAAAATTCAAAATGGCGGCGTTACAAAGGCTGACATGTTTTTTTCAAACGGAAACATAACTTTTTTTTATTGCCAAAAAATTTGTCAGCTCAAAACTAAAAACTTTTGTTGAAAAAATTTTTTGATAAAGTTCATAGTTTTCAAGTGAGAACATGATTTTCAATTATTTCAGATGTATCCAGGATTTGTGTGTGTGTGTGTGTGTGTGTGTGTGTGTGTGTGTGCGCGCGTGCGTGCGGAACATTGTTCAAAATTTTTGTTTTTTTTTGTTATTTTTTGTTTTCAAATTTGGACGATATTTCATGAGAAAATTTTGGAGGAAAGTCGATGAAAAATAGTTTTTTCCATTTTAATAGCGTTTGTGCCATTTTCAGGCCCAAAAACGTGTTTCTTTAAATCCTTGATGAACTTTAATCACGATGGGTAGAAAAACACACACACACACACACACACACACACACACACACACACACACACACACAAATCCTGGATACATCTGAAATAATTGAAAATGATGTTCTCACTTGAAAACTATGAACTTTATCAAAAAATTTTTTCAACAAAAGTTTTTAGTTTTCAGCTGACAAATTTTTTGGCAATAAAAAAAGTTATGTTTCCGTTTGAACAAAAAACATGTCAGTCTTTGTAACGCCGCCATTTTGAATTTTGGCTCCTCAAATAAATTTTTTTCAAATGTCAGGTGAAAGATTAAAATTTTTTTCAAAAATTCAGGTGTAAGATTAAAATGGGACACCCTGTATATTTGTAGTAGAATTAAGGCTTCGCCGTTTGACAAAAGATGGCCCCACCAGGAGGTTATGGTTGAAATTGTCAGATGTGAAATGTCATATGGTAAGGTTGGACATCTGGCAAGACCTTCCAATATTAGCGATTTTGTATCAGCTCGACATTATTTTTTTCGTGCGAAAATGTCGAGATTTTAGCCGAATAAGCGTCATTTGCGGGAACTCTTGCGTTTGACATGCATCTCCCTCCAATAATGCTTCTAATTTCGCATCCTCGTACACTTTCAGACTTCCGCTTTTTGAAACCACTCACGATAACTTCACTCACTTAAAGCAGCCTCATTCACCATGGGCTTCTACACGCAATTACTGCGCCTTAGCTGGAGATTTTTTTAAATTAAAGAATTAAATCGAAAGTTCCCGCAAATGACGTCTATTTGGCCCAAAACTCGACATTTTCGCACGAAAAAAATTATGTGATGCTGATACATAATCGCTAATATTTCAAGGTTATGGTCCTGCCAGATGTCCAACCGTACGATATTAAGTTTTACATCTGACACTTTCAACCATAACCTCCTGGTGGAGCCATCATTAGTTAAACGGCAGAGACTTATTTGTACTCCCAATAAAAGTACAATGTAAGTACCACACAAGTACACTGGAAATGCTGTGCAACGACTCAGCGTGCATGGTTAAGGCGAAGTAGAAGATGTACCACGTGACATATGAGTGCGAGAGAAATAGCTGAAATTTTCGAACAGAGATTTCTCAGAGATGAATAATATTTAGGGCAAAAGGAAATCATCAAACTCTGCGTCAGGGAATTCTCCAGAGCCTAATGCTTTGTTTTTCCTAAAAAATTCAACCATCTATGAGAAAATAGGGTTGAAAAATTAGTGAGGTTATGTTGACCTTGTACATGTGCTTAAGAAGATAATTTCAGCGTAGATTGAATATACACGGAACAAGACGATCGGCGGTGCTCGCCCGGCTCGTTATCGATTACGTTTGTTTATTAATCTACGTCGGAATACCACACTTCGGTAGATGAATAACGGCCAAGGAATAGCGATATTTCGAGTTTTCAAATAAATTCTCAAGGCTTTTGGGATTGTTTGAGTTTTATTAAATGTTATTATATTATTTTTTGCATCTATGGTTGTACGTTATTATTTATTGTGGTTGGTTGCTTTGTTTGTATCACAATGGTGACTTAATTTTAATCTCGTTTGCATGTAGGTACTATTTAGTAGGTGAGTTCAGGTCTGGCATTCGACAATAATTTGTGTATTGAAACTTTTATCTCGAAATAAGCCACTCGTTGGGTTATGCAAAAATGTTCATAAAAAAACTCCTCGTGAACGGTAATTTGATCATTTGATGAATTTAAGATCGACTGGGTGCTTCAAAAGTGCGACTTTTGTAATATTTTTCTAATGCTCTACTCTGGTATTCACATCGATATTCATATACATAGATGGTTTTTATACAGTTAAGTTATACTATGTTTATGTTTATAGTTCAATCATAAAAACAATATCTTGAAATTGGTTGACTTCGCATGAAACATTGTTAGATTGCTTGAAAACGGAAAATGCCCTATAACCCTTTCAAGGGAACGTGACCAATAACCAGTAGCCCTATATATATATATTTAAAAAAGATATCAAATTCCCTTAAAAAAAATTGAGCAAGTAAAAAAAGTCGCCAAGTAATAAATAATGCCCTCAAAAAATTACCGGTAGTTTCACTATCTACAAAATTCCAATTAACCTCGAAATACTTATGATTTTTTTCAAACAATACTTTTATTTACATTATTACGTTTTCAATTCAAACCTACAAAAGAAGTGAAATAACTTTTTATGCAAAAGCCAAGCAAATTGACTAGAAACATACACAAAATTGTTAAACCCTAGAAATACAATTCTTCTCAACAATTCATTTTAAAAAACAATACTACTATTATAATAAAAAGTTCGAATCACGATTATAAAAAGTACAACGTATGCATCACAAAAGTACGGTATGTATATATCACTGGGAATACTGTGCAATGACTTGGCGTGCATGGTTAAGAAACAAAGCTCGGCGAAGGATGACGTTTTCTCAACAACTTGTCTATTAGATTAAGAAAGACTTAGATTGACCCAATTCATTGTGTAACTGCAAACCAAATTTCTGATTCCGCATCGTACAAATAAAAAATCAGCGATGTACCCCTAGACCACCCGGCTCTTCGAATCTCACTTTATTTACATAATTTGAAAAGTTACGTGGAAGTATTCGCTTTCTACTCTATTACAGAACCAACATGCATCCCATGGACTCTATGACCCCGCTTAAATTTTCGTGTAATAGACATAGTTTTGGCAGGCTGAACATCTAATTTCTAATTCGAATAATTCTGTATATCTGTATCTATCTTTCTATTTATGCACTGAGAAAAAAAATCGTTGATCCAATATCATTGGTTTTATTGAATCAAATTTCGTTGATTCAATTGCAAAAAGGATGGTGTGAATAATCGGATTTATTAGTCCAAACAAAACGCTATTGACTTTAATAACATAATGAAATTAAAAGTTTTTTTCCATTCGAAAGATAAATTGTTAGCCGAGATCAATATATTATTGAAACTATCTAAAAAAGTATCGCAAACAAATTATATAGTTTTGAATGCATTTTCTGCAACGAACAAAAGAGCGTTGCCATTTATAACATGAATATTGTTGATTCGAGTACACAAGAAAAATTGAATTTCGCTCGTTTGATTCAGATAAAATATCTATTAATTAAATATGTTATTTTACTTTTTTCACTATATCCGATATTGATTTCCAAGTACATTATTCGTTAAAATATTAATATTTTAATTTTATTGAAAAATATTAAGCAAATGTCTGAATTGATTAAAAAATGTTGCGAAAATAAAATTTGCTTCTTGGCCATTTGGTTAAAAAAATTCAACTAAATCATGGCCGAGCGCCACCGAAATTATAGGTGTGAGAAAACCCGTAGTTCTCGGAGTCACCGCTAGAAGCCGCACGCGCGCTCGTTTCTCGTAAGCCTAGCGCGAACTGAAAATCTACTTAACCGCCGGAGAAACTCTAAAGAGTATTGCTTCTTGGCCTGTGGCTAAGATCAAAGTGTAGTATTTGTCCTTATCAGTTGAATACCTGATATTCTCTCCATGGATATTCCATTGGATATCTGATATTCTCTCCACTATTATCGTGGATGATCATTCTTAATGCTCACTTTTTATCTGAGGTTTAAAACAAATTGAAAAACTTTCGTGCCATGGCGCATTCGTTTCGATGCAGTAAAGAAATAATTAATTCTACTGATTATATTTATGTACGAAATAAAAAATGTTGCAGCAACTGC
Source organism: Ophion slaviceki (assembly GCA_944452715.1). NCBI lineage: Eukaryota > Metazoa > Arthropoda > Insecta > Hymenoptera > Ichneumonidae > Ophion > Ophion slaviceki. Next base: position 6,348,821 of record OX101794.1, on the reverse strand, counting down.
TTAATTATTTCATCCATACATCTACGGATTGTATATAGAATGATTTCAATAGAATATAATTTTATTTGAAGGATAATGTAGATATTCAGAGAACAGAAGAGCTTTTTCAAATAAAATATTATGTTATTTAAATCAACCACATTTCCCAATATTTTATAGTATTGTAACAATCTCATGTATCGGTGGCACTCCGCAGTAGCACATTTATTTGGATCAACCAATATATTTTTTTGATTCAGTTGGTTTTTTCTCAGTGTGCATACCTATCATCCTTCGCCGAGCTTTGTTTCTTAACCATGCACGCCAAGTCGTTGCATAGCATTTCCAGTGATACATACACATACCGTACTTGTGTGATGCATACGTTGTACTTTTATATAATCGTGATTCGAACTTTTTATTATAATAGTAAATGGTTCTTAAGGGGGGATTGTCTTTTTTTTTCGCAAAATTTACCGCTTTTTGGGAATTTTTTTGTGAAGAAAGTATACAACGGAAAACTTGTGAAACTTGGCATATAGTTTTATTGATCTGTTTACTACATACAAAAAAAAATTTAAACAATTTCATCAAAAAATCCGCCTCCCACCCCCTTCGACGCGCGATGGTCCTTTTTTGATGGTGTGCACGATTTCTCAAAAACTATTCAACCGATTGCCTTCAAATTTGGATAGAATGCTCAGCTGACATCCTTTTATCGTTTGATGAAGCAAAAAAGCAATACGTTTAATAGTTTTTTATTTATAACAAAAAATCGATCAATTTTTTTCGACAAATCGATACTTCAAGTTCAAAACGTCACCAAATCGTTAATTTTTTTTCCCCTTCATCGAACGATAGCTATATGTGTCTAAAGTAAAATGCTTTTTGGGTTTTTGTTGCAGGATGAACGTGAAGGCTGTAATCGTGCACACCATCAAAAAAGGACCATCGCGCTTCGAGGGGGGTGGGAGGCGGATTTTTTGATGAAATTGTTTAAAAATTTTTTTGTATGTAGTAAACAGATCAATAAAACTATATGCCAAGTTTCACAAGTTTTCCGTTGTATACTTTCTTCACAAAAAAATTTCCGAAAAGCGGTAAATTTTGCGAAAAAAAAAGACAATCCCCCCTTAAAATACATTGTTGAGAAAAATAGTATTTCTAGGGTTTGACAATTTTGTATACGTTTCTAGTAAATTTGCTTGGCTTTTGCGTAAAAAGTTATTCTACTTCTTTTGTACGTTTGAATTGAAAAAGTAACAATGTAAATAAAAGTATTGTTACAAAAAAATCACATACATTTCAGAGTTAATTAAAATGTTGTAGATAGTGAAACGACCGATAATTTTTTCAAGGGCATACTTTATTCGCGTTTTTTTTTACTTGTTCAAGTTATTCAAGGAGTTTTGCTCACGTCGAAATTTATGTAATGTTTAGTGTAGGGGCAATAGGACAACTATGTGGGTGTTGCTCAAAGTCAAATGACTATGGAATAACTTTCTTTATATACGAACCACTTTCTTTATATACGAACTTTCTTTATATATGAAGCACGTTATATATTAAATAACTTTCTTTGTATATGAATTATATGAACCACCCTGAACCATTAGGGTGGTTAAAAAAAATTAATTTTTTTTCGCGGTACTCAACGGCAAATGTTACTACGTTATGAAAAAGTAAGTCATACAAAATTTAAGACGTCTAAACATTTTTTCAGGTAGTGCTCAAACGACTTGTAATTTCTTTTTTCTCTATTTTTCGTCATTTTTTTTCCTTGCCAATGGACATGATAATAATACAATTTTCTTAAAACTTTTCATGCTCTGTAGTATTTTCTAAGTTAACATTAACAGGTCGTTTTCACTTCAAGTAGTTTTAATAAAAATGATAATTCCAAACGATGCTTAAAAAAATGTGTATTCTGGATCACAGTATGCGATTGCTGAAAAATGTACGTAATTACTCCAGGTTTGAACCACCAAGCACCCACGGTGTACATTCGCACCGTTTTGTTCTCTAATCGATTAAAAAATCCTTTTGTTTTTGGGTGAGCGTGTTGAGAACATTCTTCTTAGAAATGTCAAATAATTTATCCAACTTATGTTGAAAGAGATTTTCGTTGAACGATTGTACTCTCTCGAACAGAAAATTTAAGAGTATTATGATGGTCAGAGAATAGACTTGTTGCTTCTCTACTCGTGGGTAATTTTCGCTCCACAAATTCTTCGATTTCCGACCCAATCAGATAAATTTCGGCACTTTCACTATCGTCCAAACCCGCGATCATTTTCTACATTTTTATTTTGACGGGTACTGTGCCGTACCTCAATACAGCAACTACTGGAAACAGTCAAATTAATTGCGAAAAGAACTCACGCACAGTCAGAGAAATAAAGGTGCAGTAGCGTCAACAGCACCGCGGTTTGTAATTCTCGAATCCGTATGACTTTGTTTTCTTGGTCCAAAACAATATATTACTTCAAAAAAACATGCATACTTGTTAGACGTTCAGTGATGTGTTCCTTGTGAACACCATGTCCTTGTTCATTAAGTGGTTGATACAATTTTCACAACCAAATGACATATATTGATTCTTAATCTGCAAATACAAATTGCTTATGGAAAAAAATATTTCAATAAATATTGTGTATTGTTACAGAAAATGGTAAATATTCGGAAGTGGCGTTCCTGCTAGAATCAGGCAATTTTTTTTCTTATTTATTTTAATGATCATAGCAGATGATACGAAGTAATATTATGAAGGCGCACGACATTTTTTCTTCAAAAAAATTATTAAAAAATTTAGACGTGGATCCCTGCTTGGATGGACTAATTTTTGGGCTACATTTGGGCTACATTTGGGCTCTGATTATAAAATCATACACTGGGGCGGGCGGGGGGCACCTCGAATGGGTGCTTGGAATTGTGGGGTTCGTAGAACACTGGGGTGGGCGGCGGGCACCTCGGATGGGTGCGTGGAATTGTGGGGTTCGTAGAACACTGGGGTGGGCGGCGGGCACGTCGGATGGATGCGTGGAATTGTGGGGTTACGTGGAATATATATATTCATAACATTATTGTGGCGGAAACATCATGCGCCGTTACAATAATGATAAGGATGATGTTTGTTAACCATATTAAACCATTTATACAAAAATTAGCCTGATTCTAGCAGGAGCCTCACTTCTGAATATTTACCCAGAAAACATTAAATCAAGACTTACATTGGATCACGCAGTAGTATTTTCTGCATCGAGATAAAAAAAAATTAATACGCCGAAAATCATGAAAAAAAAACATGATAAAGGTATTTGAGCACTAATTAAGAAATTGTTTATAACCCTGAAATTTTGCAAAACTTTCTTTTTCTTAACATACTTCAATTTTTCGTTGAGAAAAAAAGTCGATTTTTTCTAACCATCCTAATATAAGAGTTTGTGGGTAGAACTGGAACAGGATATACATATATGTACAACGGAGACAGAGCACTCGGTCTCATGTAACTAATCAACCGGCTGTCGAGCTGAATCGACCCCTCTTGCTAGAACCCTCGAATGTTCCCTGCGACGTTCGACAAAATCCTGCATACATATATATATATTTTTATATGTATACTGATGACGTACATATGTGTACGCCATTAATTTTGACGGACAAAAAGAGAATCGCTCATTTTGTTTCATTGGTACATGATTCACATACCGGGCTTCTTAGCCCACTTTGCAAGCGTTTATCCATCTTCCAAAGGAGTTCTGGATTAAACTATTTTTCAATTTTCACGCATAGCTGTCTATGAATATTGTGGCAAATTTCTGCATTGTGGTTGGAAGCGACTATGGTACATTAATGGAAGCCCATATCTTCTAATCACATTTTCGAAAAGAAGAACCCTATTCCAACACATTTTCCTACACTTTGGTTGTAAACAATAAAAGCAATTTTTCAATCGCAATACGACTGCAAGCACATTCAGTACACCGACAACGTGAATTATCCAGAATTATCCAGTAACGACACGATAGGCAGAAGGACAAAAATCACGCGGGGAGAGAAGGGGGGGTTGAAGCTGCGGAAATTAACTGAAAAATCGTTGGGGCCGCATCGGTAATGAGGCAAAAATTGAGACAGCTTTATTAAGTCGAGGGAAGTTACCCTGATTAAGTTAGAACGCGACCCCTCGTCGTCGCATCTCGACAGCAGCGATCTCCGCCCCGAAGTCACCCTCGACGTCCTAATTTTATTTATTACGCAATTTAAAAATCGATTCCACGGCGATCACGATACTTGGCCTCATCCTCGTTGAAAGAGATTTTTCGACAACGAATATTAGCGAGGACTTTGCTTCTTTGCATTGCACTTCACCGTCCAGGGGTGTAATCGGGTCTGCTATTTTTTCGGTGCGTCTGCGGCTTTAAAATTCGCAGCGTTCGTCTCGCTTTGAGAGTATGATGGAAGGGGAACTTTGTATGTGCGTGTGTACATCAAGTCGTTAACTATCAGTACATGATGGGACGGAGTCAAGACGTGTTTAATCGAGTTAGTCTAACGCTATTAACCGAAGACTGTGGGCTGACTTGGCTGAGGGGTGAAATTGTGCATACGCGTAAGCCAAGCGACAAGCGAGAGAGAGAGAGAGAGAGAGAGAGAGAGAGAGAGAGAGAGAGGCAGAAACAGATACAGAGACACAGAGAGACAGAGACAGAAACACATACAGAGACAGAGACAGAGACAGCGAGATTGATTGATTGATTGATGATTTAGAGAGAGATAGAGATTGATTGTTTGATGATTTATTTGATGTCTTGGTAAAAACCTTTAGGTAAACAAGTACAGATAATATGAAATAATATTGAAATGAACAAAAAATAATAATAACAAAAATGATGATTATAATTACACGCATGTTAACTAACATGAGTTGAATGCGATGACGCCTTACATTTTATGATAAAAAATAATACTTAAGATTAAGATTAAAAGTTAAATTAAATTAAAATTAAATACAAGCAGCGGTCGTTTGTTAGGTTCACTAATGATACGCAAGCACATATCAGATGCCAAAAATCGAGCGCAATTTTCAATTTTCAACGCAGAACTCAGCACAGAAACACAAAAACCGAACGCAAAAAATTAGATGCAAGGTCAAACGCAAAACGAACTCGAAGCCAAACGCAAAATATAAAAATATAAAAATATAAAAATATAAAAATATAAAAATATAAAAATATAAAACTATAAAAATATATAACTATAAAAATATAAAATGTAAATAATAGAAATAAAATAAAGCATTAAGAGAAAACATAAGAATAAAAATTAAAAATGAAGAGAAAAACGAGGGGGGGCGGAGAGAGAGAGAGTGAGAGAGGGAGAGGGAGAGGGAGAGGGAGAGTGAGAGGGAGAGAGAGAGAGAGGGAGAGAGAGAGAGAGAGAGAGAGAGAGAGAGAGAGAGAGAGAGAGAGAGAGAGAGAGAGAGAGAGAGAGAGAGAGAGAGAGAGAGAGAATTGCCGACAGTGGCACATGTAAACGCCCTGTCAGCCGCTTTATTCCTAATTAATTAACGGTCACTTTGCACGTGAAACTCGACCGCACGTTAGTTACCGCGTTACTCCCGTGTGAACCATCCAGAAGATAAAATTACAGCACTTGGAAAAAACGTACCGAAGCAAATGTTTAAGATGTAGCCTCACGAGCTATTTCGTTGAAAGTGATTCGGCATTTTTTAGATTTTCGGATTGGTGACGGTATCAATGGAATATCGATTCGTAATTGTCATTCCACGAGCAGAGAAACGCGTGAACTTTTCTATCTAGGTGAAGGCTTGTTTTACAAAATTATCGTACACTTTGATCGACGATTCTTGTCGTTGAATTTTGCGCTTATTCTAGTCACACGAAAACCTAATTACTCACGAATTCATGAAGTAAAAGAGTCGCGCGGCTAAGACACTTTCCGCGTCGTTGGAGAGACGGTGGCGCGTTACGCTCGAGTGTGCCGGACGAACGAGAGTTCCAGCGCGGAGTGGTACGTAATGTTGTCAAACGACGGGCAAGGAAGATTGGATTCTCGGCTACTTTAGTATAGCAGTTAGCGGAGGTAGTGCGAGTCTGGATTACAAAATTAGCTCTCGGCGGCACGTTTCTTCGGCCGCGTGCTTTCCTCGATCCTCGTCCTTCGTGGTCCGCGCTACCAACTCTACGATAGTGCAGAATCCCAAAGTGTCTGCCGGGATCGTACGTCTCTCGTCGAGGACGTGGACCAAGACGAGAAGGACTTTATCGGCCACTTGGCGCATGAGATTGGCCAATCGGATTTTCCGAGAGAGAAGTTTCCCTTCCCAACCCACCCGGAAGACCCTAACACCCAAACTTTCGCTGGCATCGCACACCCCGCCTATCACGTCATTTTCGGCATTGAGAACTATAGCACGAGGGGTCGAAAAATATTATTTCCTAAAATCGTATTTCAGTTTTCATCATATATTTATTTTGTTAGCTAGGTACATTCCCTTAATCGTCGAATTTTACAACAACGTATTGTCGATGAATGACGTTTCGTTGGTCCCACGATTCAAGCGAATCGTGTTTCACTCGAAAAAGAAAAATATTATTACGTAGACCTAGTACGTACAGAAAAATTTGAATTTACGTATCCTTACATAATTATAGGGTTTGATGTTTAAATATAAACCTAACTCTTCATTTGGCACAGATACTTTTTTTCCTCGTGCGAAGTATTAAAAATACCAAACAAGTGGAATTAACAAAACAACATTTTGATTGAGATGCAAGCAAAAAAATATTTAGTCGGCTATAAAAAAAAACCACGTTCGTACCCAGCGAATGCGTTAAGGATGTACGGTGATGATCGCGCTAGTAGTTATTTTTTATAGCCGGTAAACATGGACAATAAAAATACTGTAGAAGTTTATCAAGAGAGTAACAGGATTGTACCTGAAGTCCAGTTTAGAGACAAAGGTAGATTCTGTCGGACAAGAATTAGAAAATGAAAATATGATATTGCGATTGCAAATGAAAAACGTCGCGTTGACGTTAACCTCAATGTCCAATGTCTAATCTGTCCAAAGTCAAAATATATTTCATCGATTGTTGTGTCATTTTTTCCTTTTCCAATTTTCACAATATTTGCAGATATAAAAATGAACGTTCATTTTATATGATGGTCCTTCCATGCTGAATTTATATATAGATGCGTTGTATACATGTCACCAGAAAGATCGAGATGCCTTAGCATCTCGTTCTTAGCATAGTTTACATTTACATTTACTTAAAGTTCTTATCATAAAGAAACTTTAACAAGGAACATCCCTCAGGTGTCCGCCCCCGATTTTGTTGAAACTCATATATGTGATAGAGCATCGAAAACTTTGAGACACGTATTTTTTTTTATCGGCGGAAAAACGGATTTAAGGGGGGAAACCGCCCCTCAAAGAAAGGCGTGTCGAGGGGTGATTTTGCAGTTTCACCCAGAAGCAATCCACCGATCTGAATGAAACAAAAACGAAAATTCTTCTAATGAAAAGCGATGAAAAATCCACTATGAAAATGTTAAGAAAAAATTAAATTAGGGGGTAAACCACCCCTCAATTTGCCTTTTTTTCACCCCACACTTAAGAGGGTTGTATGCAAATTAATAAAACAGGTATCATTTTGAAGGGCAATTAAAATTAAAGTTGACGGGTTTTTGCGTTTTGGCGGCATAGCAAATTTAAAGGGGTAAACCACCCCTAACATAAATTTATTTATGATGTTCGTTTTATCTGTGTTTAAAGTATATCCGCTCATTTTAAATATTTTTATAAGCTACAATTTAATGTTTTATCATATTTCAAAATGATTACATTCGTCTTAAGGGTTAACTACCCCTCTGACGAGAAACATCATTGAAGTATCCGCTTTCGATTTCGTTGAAACTCATATATGTGGTAAAGCATTGCAAACTATTAAACATGTTTTTTTTGTCTCGGCAGAAAAACGGTGTTAGGGGATGAAACCACCCCTCAAAGTTTCTCCCACAAGCAGTCCACCGATCTGAATGAAACAAAATCGAAAATTCCTCTAATATTAAGCGATGAAAAATCCACTACAAGAGTGTTGGTTAGAAACATAATTAAGGGGTAAACCACCCCTCCATTTGCCGTTTTTCACCTACGCTTAAGAGGGTTGTATAAAAATTAATAAAACAGGTATCATTTTGAAGGGGAATCAAAATTCAAGTTGACGCGTTTTTGCGTTTCAGCGGGACAGCAAATTTAAGGGGGTAAACCACCCCTAACATAAATTTGTTCATCACCGTCGTGTTTTTTGTGTTTAACATGTATCTGCGAATTCAAAATATTCTCCCGCGTTTTTAAATTATTACGTTTTTACATTTTTATATTTTAAGGGTAAACTACCCCCTCTAATTGCTTTTCGTTTGAAGTTTCGCGAAAGGTTTCACGAATTTCGTTAAAACTGTTTTCATTTCATCGGTAATATCAATTTTATGTTTGTGTGTGCAGGCATATTCGTTTGGAGCTTTAGGAGCGGTACTTTGGGAGTGGGGACGTGGGGCTACCCCTTACTCATAAGACTCATATTTTCGTGTCGAAACGCTTCCGATTTTAATATGCACGTCCATTAAGCATCTCCATAGGAATACACATACACTTCTACTATATCATTAATTATAATAATTTCCAGAATAAGTTATAAGGCTCACTTCGTATATTTCAGAACGATGATGCGCCTGGATCAAGCGATAATTTAGCCAGCGACGTAGTTTTGCGGAGGAATGTATATTTTTATTATTTTACCGTTTATTTAATTGAACATATTAATGAAACTGAGGGTTTTACAGTAGGTTAACGAACATGTTTTTAATATATTTTGACATATTTCATTTGGCAATCATATCAGCTGATTTAATTAATAGTACTTGTGAAAAGTATCGCAGTCATATGCCGTCAAATCATTTTCTTGTGATATATACTTTTTTTTCTAGTCTATCAACTATCAACCATAAACAATCATGGCTCATAATTCCTGCAATAATGATAATCGTCAAAAATGCTTTTCACCCCACGCTTAAGAGGGTTCTATGAAAATTAATAAAACAGGTATCATTTTGAAGGGGAATCAAAATTCAAGTTGACGCGTTTTTGCGTTTCAGCGGGACAGAAAATTTAAGGGGGTAAACCACCCCTAACATAAATTTGTTCATTTCCATTCATTTAAAAAACCAGAAGATTTTGAAAATCCTGTTACCTTTGGTTTTGGTGAATCGAACACACATTGTGAAATACCCGGGTGCAATAATGTGGCCATTATCAGATGTGCATGGTGCAAAAAGTCGTTTTGTTTAAAGCATTTTTTTGACGATTATCATTATTGCAGGTATTATGAGCCATGATTGTTGATGGTTGATAGTTGATAGACTAGAAAAAAAATTATATATCACAAGAAAATGATTTGACGGCATTTGACTGCGATACTTTTCACAAGTACTATTAATTAAATCAGCTGATATGATTCCCAAATGAAATATGTAAAAATATATTAAAAACATGTTCGTTAACCTACTGTAAAACCCTCAGTTTCATTAATATGTTTAATTAAATAAACGGTAAAATAATAAAAATATACATTCCTCCGCAAAACTACGTCGCTGGCTAAATTATCGCTTGATCCAGGCGCATCATCGTTCTGAAATATACGAAGTGAGCCTTATAACTTATTCTGGAAATGATTATAATTAATGATATAATAGAAGTGTATGTTTATTCCTATGGAGATGCTTAATGGACGTGCAAATTAAAATCGGAAGCGTTTCGACACGAAAATATGAGTCTTATGAGTAAGGGGTAGCCCCACGTCCCCACTCCCAAAGTACCGCTCCTAAAGCTCCAAACGAATATGCCTGCACACACAAACATAAAATTGATATTACCGATGAAATGAAAACAGTTTTAACGAAATTCGTGAAACCTTTCGCGAAACTTCAAACGAAAAGCAATTAGAGGGGGTAGTTTACCCTTAAAAAGTAAAAATTTAAAAACGTAATAATTTGAAAACGCGGGAGAATATTTTGAATCCGCAGATACATGTTAAACACATAAAACACGACGGTGATGAACAAATTTATGTTAGAGGTGGTTTGCCCCCTTAAATTTGCTGTCCCGCTGAAACGCAAAAACGGGTCAACTTGAATTTTGATTCCCCTTCAAAATGATACTTGTTTTATTAATTTTTATACAACCCTCTTAAGCGTGGGGTGAAAAACGGCAAATGGAGGGGTGGTTTACCCCTTAATTATATTTCTAATCAACACTCTTGTAGTGGATTTTTCATCGCTTAATATTAGAGGAATTTTCGATTTTGTTTCATTCAGATCGGTGGACTGCTTGTGGGAGAAACTTTGAGGGGTGGTTACATCCCCTAACACCGTTTTTCTGCCGAGACAAAAAAAAACATGTTTGATAGTTTGCAATGCTTTACCACATATATGAGTTTCAACGAAATCGAAAGCGGGTACTTCAATGATGTTTCTCGTCAGAGGGGTAGTTACCCCTTAAGACGAATGTAATCATTTTGAAATATGATAAAACATTTAATTGTAGCTTATAGAAGTATTTAAAATCAGCGGATATACTATAAACACAGAAAAAACGACCATGATAAATAAATTTATGTTAGGGGTGGATTATCCCCTCAAATTTTCTATGCCGCCAAAACGCAAAAACCCGTCAACTTTAATTTTAATTGCCCTTCAAAATGATACCTGTTTTATTAATTTGCATACAACCCTCTTAAGTGTGGGGTGAAAAAAAGGAAAATTGAGGGGTGGTTTACCCCCTAATTTAATTTTTTCTTAACATTTTCATAGTGGATTTTTCATCGCTTTTCATTAGAAGAATTTTCGTTTTTGGTTCATTCAGATCGGTGGATTGCTTCTGGGTGAAACTGCAAAATCACCCCTCGACACGCCTTTCTTTGAGGGGCGGTTTCCCCCCTTAAATCCGTTTTTCCGCCGATAAAAAAAATACGTGTCTCAAAGTTTTCGATGCTCTATCACATATACCAGGTGTGTAAGTATGAAACCGGAATTTGCCCATAGGTGGCGCTAGATGTCGATGCAGTTACCGACACATCACGTCAGCGGTGCCTTGTTATTGTATTGATATCCGACAAAGATTTCCAACTCACAATAACACGAGTTTCATTCAGTAGCATTAGTTTATTAGAGATAAACATGTCGAGTTTTGTGCCAACAAATTACGATTTGCCGACAGCACTACTTTTCTGTTTTCATCTGAAGAAAACCGCAGCCGAATCGCATCGAATGCTTGTGGAGGCGTTTGGTGAGCATGCTCTCGGTAAAACACAGTGTTTCGAGTGGTTCAAACGGTTCAAAAGTGGCGATTTTGACGTGAGGAACGAAGAACGTGGAAGACCACCGAAAAAGTTTGAAGACGCTGACCTGCAAGCCTTGTTGGACGAAGACGACGCTCAAACACAACAACAACTGGCGGATCAGTTAAAGGTGACCCGAGAAGCCATCTCCAGTTATTTGTATCATATCATTACAATAAACGTGTTTTTTCTGTACAAAAATTCCGGTTTCATACTTACACACCTGGTATGAGTTTCAACAAAATCGGAGGCGGACACCTGAGGGATGTTCCTTGTAAGTAAATATCGACGAAAGGCCCTTTATAATCGATTAAAAAATGTACGGCTTCACACAATCATATTTTTAATTCGCGTTGAAAATATCCGATGGACGAATCAAATTTGCGCGGGTATCCGGCGTTGCCACACTTCGAGCAAGATGGCTGCTGTTACCTTACGAGACGTCTCGCTCTCCGAATACTTCGGTTTTTCGCGACTTTATTTATAAATTTATAGCTTATTTCTGCGGTGGGCTTTCCAATTCAAGGTGCCTTATTGATCACAACGATTCAACGAACGCGACCGTCAGTTTTTTTACGTGTGTCTTGGCTCCAAGTGGCACAAAAATATCGATATATGAGAGGACAGGCACATTTTGTCGTCTACGTGTAACTAATTCACCAAATTTAACAATCAATAACTCGGAAACTGTACGTAAATCTCGTGGAAACTCCTCATACGCATGGACGAAGGTCTCGACAATGATATAAAAAGAAATCCGGCTTTCATCTTGGACTCGCTCCAATCACCGAACCTGCTTAACTTGTCGTTGCAATGCTAAAGTATATCTAGAGTATTCCTAATTGAGGAATAGTAGATTCACTAGCGTACTTGATATTATTGGGAACAGTTCTTATCGGAAAGTATTTAACGGGTTACATCTAGCTCTTGGCTGCAAAAAAAGAGGGATTTTCGTTAACTTTGTCTGGGAAAACGAATACAGATATTGAATTGTTTTTCACATTGAAGAGTATAGTTTTGAGGATCTTTTACAATTTTCGTATTGAAAAAGATTCCGAAATGTGGTAGATACAATTTTTTGTGCAGATCATTCTTTGAACAACGTCCTTCGCGGTGACCATTGCTGCTGGAAAACAATCACCCGAAAAAAAAATCAAACGCATTTAGATTTTGCATAAAATTTTTGCATAAAAATTTGAAGTTCGTGGTTCACCGGTTTGCGGAACCTATCTACAAACGCTATAACTCCCTCAATTTTGAACAGATCATCTTGAAATTGTCGGAGAATATCTTCAACATGTTATACATTAACAGTCCGTCGAAAACGAAAAATCGATATCTCCAACAATATCAACTTGGTGTAAGCTCTTCAGTCAAACAAAGAGTTGGGTTTTCCATTCAAACATCAAACACCGCTATTACAGTACTTTATGTTTTTCGTCAGCGAATAAATGCCAATTAGACCTTGAACGTCATCTGTACACGAAGAGAATTTAAGAGGGGCCTTCAAATGAGGAAAAAGTTTGCTGGATTTCATGATTTTTTTTTAAAGGTAAGCTTTCTTCACCATTTTTGAGGCTTAGGCTATGTTTCATTACTACTTTTTGCTGTTACATGGTTTTTTAATTAATCTTTAAAAATGGCGGAGGTATTCTAAACGGTAGGTCTTCTAAACTGCATTTTCAAAACTAGCGTGATGTGTAGCTAAAAATATTATCGACTGATTCTGATCAAATTTCGTATAAATCTTTCTAACCTAATTGTCTAAAACATGACCCTGAATGTTCTTGAAAATTGAAAAGAAAAAGGATTTTTTTATTGCAAAATGTAGCCATTTTCTTCGGAAAATTCGATCGTTTTGTTTTAAAGCGTACCATTTCATCGATCTTCAACATTTCTCACTTTTTTGTTCATATTCTGCGTATGAGTGTTAATAAAAGAAAAATCTTTTTTTTTTTTTTTTCATCAGATTAATACCGCCGACGCTATGTGTCACGCCGTCTAACGACATCTCCCGCAACCCGTTTAGAAGACAGTGCCATACCTGCGCTATTTTTAAAGATTGATAAAAAATACCATGTAAGAGCCAAAAATAGTAATGAAACATATCGTCAGGCCTTGGGTCATTCTAGAGGCCGAAAAAAGGCTTTTTGGGGATTTTTTTTCAGAAAAACTACAAAATAAATCGCGATTACAAAAAAGGGTGTTTATCATACACATAAGTCACTGTAAACAATAATTTTTTTGAAGCGATTAATTTCAAAATGGCGGCTGTGCAACGTTTTTACGATGACGTCTCCGTTTTTACAGGGTCCATGGCCCGACAAACAGCTCCTGTAATTTTTGAATTATAATAAGCCAATGCTTTTTTCGATTATATATAATAACTGCTATAGAAGTACGTGAAATTTTCCCGATATATTGATTTTTTGCCAAATGGCGCACTTCTAAAGAGGAAAGTGAAAAATTTGCCTCAAAAATCGTCAGATAATTGTTAATAACAAATGAACTGTGCAATATAAAAAAAATCCTACGCACTTCCATAGACAATGCATTTTTCAAGACATATTCAACATTTCAAGTGAATCGGTTGAAAATTGTCTGAGTTGTGTTTCCGGACAACTTAAAAAATGCAGTTTTGAGATAAACGCGTTTGAAGTTTTGAGTAGTGAGCTGCGGACCAGACGGCCTTGTACTAAAATTCGAAAAACCGAGTGCTTAGAGATTTTTCCCGGCCATAATCTTTTGGGACATCATTTTTGAGGTCCTAGAGGACCATTAAAAAAAATCGATTTTTCGAAAATTCTAGAGTGGCCGAACCCCTTAAGTAAAAAAAAATGGGAGATAAATCTTTCCTTTGAAAAAATAATTAAAATCAGCCGTTTTTTCCTCGCCTAAAGGTATCTCCCCATTACTACGAATGTTTAGGCTGGATTTTTGTAAATTTCCACTATGATTTGCAGTGACGCGGTATCGCTATTATATATCTTTTTACAATAGCGCATTGTAATTTTTTGACAAGAAATGTTTTCGGCAGATACATTATTATCAGCAATTTTATTTAATTATTAGATACATTTTACGTAACAAGTAAATAACTTTTGGCTGTACAACTGTGATAAAATTACTATGTTCTTGCTGCCAAAATTCATCGGACCATGTCGTTATTTCACATTTTTGCACCAATCCCTCGACAATGACGCTATGCTCACACGCTGCAATGAGAACAATAATTGTTTGCATTAGATTGTTCTCGCTTACGAGAAAAGTGTTCAGTTGAGGATTCAATACTCTAGGTGATGTTCTTCAATTTCTCACATATTATTGAAAAACATATCAAACCCGACGTTTTAGCAATACAATTTTCTTTCACTTAATTTTCAAAAACTCATTTGCCAATTTCCAAGTGGATGGAAACTGGGCTAATCTATAGGTCGTCTGAACGTCGTATCGTATAATAGCGCACAGTTGCACGTGGCATACGTTCCGTAGTGGTGTAGCGTGCAATATTGTGTATGTGTATATATATATATATATATAAGTACATACGTCAGGGTAATAAAACATTTCGCGTGCGAGGGTATAATTGTCGGGGCTGTGCCCGGGTTTTCCGCAGCGCGCCAGCGCAAAGTTCTCTCGCAGTGCCAGAGGCTGCTCGAATAGTCCATGGTGTATCTATAGTCTAGGTTTAGGGGCCCCGGGGGTGCACCGCGCCCCCTTTTTCATCCTGTAGTTATTTATCGTCCTGTTCCCGCGATCGTGTGTGTTGTATCCTCTCTCTGTCCGTCCCGCGTGCGGGCACATATACACATGACACATACATGCTTTCTTCTACGCGGGCATAATCCACTACTGTGTACACAGCAGAAGGCAATAGAGCTCGCACCCCCGCGTAACCCTCATCGCAGGTTCATCGATGTTGACGGCAAAGCTGGGTCATAGTGGTGTACGATGAAGAAGGTCGTACGAGGGTTGCGGTGAGGTATCGTTGCCTCGGCTCCTGATAGCTCTTCGACTTCGCTCCCTTCCTCGTTGCTGAAGAACAATCCTGGTTGTGGCAATCATGGAACACGTGAGATTGTGTGTTTTTGGCGTAGCACTGTATTGCGTGGCACAGTTTCATGAGCGAACATTCGTCAAGCATCACGACCGCGAGAATCGCGAATAACCTCCAACTCGTCAAGTAGTTATCGGTATTTTTGGCTCCTTCAGATGATGACTACGGCTGTTGCGTATTGTTGCTTTGCCCCGAGTACTCGTCCACTCAGAGTTGAAATATATGTATAGACGTGAATATTTATCGAAACCACATTGACATGCTGGACCTATTCGGCCTTGTGATTGTCATATCGAGGAAGGGCGCTAAGAGAAGCTGATGCAGGTTTCGGAAATGGACGTGAGTGTTGTAACGTCCTGCTACTATTGCATGCAGCGATGCTGCTGTTCGGCTGTCCAGAGGGTTTCGGCTATTCTGGTAACGTAAGTGACACATTGACGTGGGCTGACCGCAGCTTGGCAAGCCTGACCGCCTCCCTCGGGTGGATAGTTACCGCATGATTGGCCCTCCATTACCATACACAAGCATCATCCTAACGTTGTCCTAACGCGTAATACTGTTGCGAGCGAGAGTGTTAGGATTCTGCGGGCACTATGGTAACTGGCTGCGGCCGGTGCTCCATTTCGGTAACACAGCTCTTATTTGAAATCCACGACTAGACCATCGTTGCTATCATTCCACTTCAACGAAAGTGGCGCAAAGATGCTTGGAGGGTTGTTCCCGCGGGAACCTTGGTAGCCTCTTCTTCAGCCAGAACCACACGAGGATCATTCGTTCTCCTTCTCTTTCCTCTTTCTGCCCACCTTCGATTCCTCTTCGGCTCAGCAACACGGTCGACTCGACGTTTTTCATCCTGTGCCCCCAGCTCCGACGACCCGGATATATCCCGAGGAAGCCACGATGGCTTTTACACCGATCGTCGGATGATCGTGTCGAAAGAGGAAAGTTGTTGCCGTTCCTTATCACGAGAGCCTGGGATGCTCATCCATCTAGTCAATCGTCCCGGTGAATATACCATCGCGGATCGAGTATGTGTAAGCTTGCAGATATCGAACCTCACTCAAATCCTATCTCATCTGGTTTTCAACTTAATCCCGTCCCTAACTATGTTACCTCAAACGCTATATAAATGGGCAGAGACTTCATTCAACCGCAGTGATATAGCACAGGGTTTCATGTACCTTCGTTAATTTTTTGCTGCTTTCATCCTTCTTCCCTTTTTTTCTCCATTTCCCGGTTTCACTCGCTCGGCCTCGTAGGTACTAACCGCAAGAGCTAGCACGCCGTTGAGCTTTACTTTGTGACTTTTTGCTGCCTTATCACGACAACAGATTGTTGTACTCGCTAGTGCGGAGGAACGGGGGAGACGAAAGACTGAGAACCCATAGAACCTGGGCGACTAAACGAAGACGAAAGGTTCGTCCTCTCTGCCTATCTCTCTTGTTTTCTCGCTGTCTGTGCATTGAAGGACGAGGGAGAGATCGACGAAGAGAACAAGCCCCTGCCGTGGGTAGAAGGATAGACGCAATGCGAACGTACGTAGACATGTGGCGGCGGGGGTTGCACTCGCTTAATTACATCGGAGGCCTCGTGGGAGAGGCTGTGAGAGAGGCTCCGAAGCGACCTTATACCCACCTCACCCGGTCCCATCCGACTACTCCTCCCTCATACCGTTCAACCATCACACTCACGGCATCCTTTACCACCCGTTCGTACGTACTTACGCTATACAGCCCACGATTTTCCCACCTCCTTACGTAGCAGGGGGCAAGGACTCACTTCCAAACCATTGCTGTAGGAGTTAACTCTGTCGACCCCAGATTCTCCATCTTTTGCATTGCCATTCCATTGCCTCTTCCCAGTGAAATTCGTATCCATGATCTCGCATTGCTCGACGTCCGCAACCCCCCCGCGCCAAGCTACGTACAATATGAATATAGACATAAGACAAGGATGTTTTCGCATCTCTTTGCTCAGATTTCCAAGCTGCTCGGTCGTGGGCTGTGGTTGGTGTTGCATTCACGAGCTGTTCCTGGCCTCCCTCAGGGGGCATCTCGCGGCCGGTTTTCCACCAGTCTCGAATGCACCACCATTCGTGCGCAACCCGTAGGATACCCGAAGATCGAGCCGAATATAGCAGTTGTAGCATCGAGTACGGCTCGTATAATGCCCGTCAGGGAAAGACAGAGGGAAGCTTGCGCCGAGTTGCAACGTCCGCCACTCTCAGCCACCTCCTTCTCATGGAATCCAGCCAACCCAGCGTGGCTTACGTGCTCCGAAATTTAAGCCTCGCAGCGTCTCACTCTTGTCCGTGGACCAGTAATCCGTAGAGATTTGCCCCGTTTCTCGTTTGCTTCGTAAAATCCACGCGAATCGAGAATTAGACATTATTCGCATAGAGGATCTTGTCCGAATAACAAAAAAATGTTCTTGGCCAAGTCACACATACACATAAAAAAGGGCGCATTGCTTTTTTAAGCCAATGTTTACGCGAAAGCTGCAAGCTGAATTGACAAACTGAATGATTCGTACGTTTTATCATTACATTATTAATTATTTCGTATTTCTCGATTAAATTTGCAGATGGCAGTTCGTTTCTAATTTTTGTTCTTTTTCTATTGAACATTTGCATTATGAATAATGAGCATTGTTAAATATTCCACAGATCAGTCATCATAGTCTCCCAAGACTCGTATCTCTATTTAAGTGCAAGGTAACACCCCAATTGCATGCACATTCGTGACACTTGACTATTTCCAGGTGTCTAACAAGCCGTTTAGCTGTAAATTTGATGACAACTCCGTCACCTCGGGTACCATATATCGTCTCGTTGGCTACGTCGCTAGGCGGTACAGCTGGCTCGCGTGACTTTGGTATAATGATGATACGAGTTGGCGAGTGGGCAATAACTGTCATCTCTTTTTGTTATCAGACTATTTGCCTAAAACGAATGAAGCAGCAGAGCATAAAAAACAGTTGAGTGTGCATATCATCGGGTCATTGACGAAATTTCGTCACGTAAAATGTTTCATTTGAGAGGCAAGAAAAATGTTTAGCCGACTGGGAGTATTATTTTTACTCACTCCCGCTAATTAAGTGACATACTCAGCTAATTAATGAAAGACTATTATCCAGCAAGATGTTTGTCACAATGTTAAATTAACAAGACAAGATCACGAGGTAAATTGTCGTTTATCACCAAGGTGTGAAACTACTCGTACACGAGGCCCCCTCGTATCGTGCGTATTATTATACCGAGTGAAAACGAGTGTTGTACCAAATATACGGAGTTGTTAACGCAATACACCTCCCTCCCCGATGCTTGTACCCATAAATAAGATAACAATTTTTTATTCGAAAAGTCTCCCTCGCGGGGCAAGACGAGGGAGACTACCGTCCCAAATAGGGAGAGGTTCCACGTGACGTTGGAACATCGAGGGGATGAGCGTAGGAAAAGCGTAAAGAGATGCGGCAGTAACGGGCCTCGAGTGAGAAGAGCAAAAAAGTTTTTAACCCTCGTTACCGGGTATCGAATTCCAATTAGATGACGATCGCATTTCCAGAGCTCTCGATTCTCCTCCTCGCTTGCTCGATAACTCGAGCGCTTGGCAAGACGTTGCTTTTTTTCTTCTTCTTCTTCGACGTTGTGTTACGAGATCGTAGCGAAGCGGTGTAAGAAGTAAAAAAAAGCGTGCGAGAGAGAAAATACCTTATCGTACGACTCTCCTCGAGTTTCTTTCTCCCTCCAGCTGCTCCACCTACTGTCGTCCCATCGGACGAATCCGAACGGAAACTGATTCGCTGTCTTTTGGGAATTTTACCCTCGGAGTTTTCCTTGATTCCGCGGATATATGTATAGTCGCGCTCTTGCTCCTTCACGAGCTCAATCAGCACCAACGCCTCGCCAAGGGTCGAATAAGATTTCGCACAATTACTCTCTCGCGAGCTCTGACACTTGGAGCGCTAGAAACAGCTTTAAAGGACAATCGACGTGTGAAAAGTTGCGTTTTATTGAAGCGACATTTCTGATTTTTACATTTTTTGGTTATCAATGTAGTGTTTCGTTGTTTTCAATATTTTCCAACCTTCTTTCGTATACCCTTTCGGGCTTTTACTATCTCATCACTTTCGCATTTGCTTCACACTCAACTATGCTTAGGCCGCATCCGATCTGCATCAGGGCACAGGGAAATCGGAGAACATGTACCTATAAAGGTGGCTGTACTTTGCTGAGTTTCGGTTGTGTTGCAATCTGTCATACAGTATAACTGCCGCCCGCTCAACGGTCGGCGAGCAACACAGTGCGCAGCGCTCACCCATCCAAGTATTGGCACAGCCTAGGTCTGCAGGACATGGGTGATCGCTGCAAATGAACACCGACTGCGCGTTTACCAATGCTGCTAATATCCTGTAGTATTCCCTTGCTATTATATTTTGTCCTGATTACTGACACTGATTCCTGGTACCATTTTTGTCAACGCTTCCAGATTCACCATGGAACGTCTGTCGATTAGCAAAATTACAATTAAATAGTTGTAGTAATAAGCGATTGTGCGATACAACCAAAAACGATGGACAAAGCGATAAGAAGATGGTATAAGTGGATGGATGCTTCGTCAGGAATCTGAACGTCGATTTCTTGTTCCGATCACTCAATGTCTCGATTACATGCTTTGCACGTAAGTGACAAAAGTAAAAAAATGCGACGACGCTATATGGCAAGCCGAAGCTCAAAACCTGTTTCCTTTTTAGCAAGCTATGCATGCAATAATTTTAGGTATCTCTTGTTAAACGCATTGCAAGCCCAAGATTTTTCAAGTTATCACATCTAGTTCCAAAACGTTATGGATTGAATAAGTTGCTTTTATAGCAGAATGATTTCGGCTTCGACACACGAGTCGATAAATAAAACTTGGAAATGGACTCGCGCTCTTGCATCTTCGCATGGTTTCCTCCCGTCTCCCTCTCCACCGTTACGTATGCGCGCACACGCATACAGAATGGCAGTCGCAAAAAAAGTTGAAACAGGAGCGTGAAAGCTCGCTCTGTTACCCAATACGTTATACACCGAATTCGACGTATCCTCGAGAGAAAGCGCAAGGGTGGACTAGTTTTTCGCAGATACAATGGAAAGCGGCATGTATGTGCAAAGATTGCGACAGTGTCGCAGACACCTTATGGATAGCGAAATTTTTCAGAGAAAAGACACAAGACTTTGCGTTTTTTCTCTTTGGCGATGGAATACAAGTGCGTTTGAAATCCGAGAGTGTGACTTGTAATGGAGCGAAAAGGAAGAAAAAAGGACGTAAGATCATGAAGAACGGTATCACCGCGAGCAGGTATATACGAGACGTGCGGTACAAAAGTTTGCTGCTATATTTATACCGATATATCTATGTAATATTAGGTGTCAGCACATCTGGCTGTTTTGAGGACGGATCTTGATTTTTTTTCAAAAGAATCGTTGGTGGTGGGCATAGGACGGTCCGTGAAATGGTTTTAATATGAATATAATTACAATTATGTAAAGGTCATTTTTGAGATATTCAATTTTGCGCCATGCTACGTATGCGAACTAGAGGCTACAATGAAGACGAACCTCGCAACCAAGAGTCTTCAAAATTACCTTTCCGGAGATACACACACACACACACATGTATATATATGTGCGTGCGTGCGTGCGTGCGTGCGTGTGTGTGTGTGTGTGACTATAGTTTAAGACAGGAAAATACACTCCAATGGTTCTCGCTGCGAAGAACAGCATTGGTGCAACTCGCAGCTCTCCCTTGGGCTCTCCGTGCCTTAAACACAGTCTCCTCGCAGATGCTGATGCTCTCTCATGCAGTTCTCACCTTTCCAGCCGAAAAGTATCACAGTAACCGAAAACCTCACAGTAATCATGTATAAAATTGCAATGTGACAACAACGAACATTTAGTTTAAAAACATGGTTTGTCGCCATTGTAAGCAAAGAGATTGGTATACTAATTTCGCCAGTGAATCGTTTCGGGTCGTTGGGGCATTTGGGTCGCAATTATTATTTTGTAGCGCAATTTCATAGAAAAGTTGACGGTGGACAACTAGTAGCTCAGAAGTGACCACGATATCTGGGCTTCTTAAATTGTTAAAAAATTGGGAGAATAAAGGGATGGCAGAGTGGACTGAAAGGGTTGCCTTAGCGATTTGGACCGATCGGGCTGAAAGTGTTTTGACTCTTTGGGACTTGACAGAATTATTTTTTGACGTAAATATTCATTTTTACAATATACACAATCTATACTTATAATAAAGCTATGAAGTCTGTCCTTCTGTCCGTCTGTATATGTCCTCGCATCGCTTAAAAACTACTGAACCGAATGAAATGTGATTTTCTCTGTTGTATAGCTTAAAATATCACGAAGGTAATGATATATGTTTCATTCAAATCGAAGTATAAGTTGAGCAATTATCTAAAAACTATTTACCCTAGATAAGTTTGTTTGCGATGCGACACATTCGCGTAATTGAAAGCGCAAAGAACAAAGGCGAAGCGACACATTTGTGCACTTAAAATCACAAAATAGATCGCCATATCATTGCCGTACGTATTGCATTTGTTATTATTAACATTATTGTATCATAGAAAACAGCCAATTTTTGAAAAATTCAAAAATGAAATTTGTTCAATTTAGAAAAAAATCTCATCACGATGGGTCTTGCGGCAAAATTCGTCATATTTTTTTACAAAAAAATGTCCAACGCAGAAGAATTCGTATTTAAAAAAAAAATTATATCGAGGCTGACTTTGACTTTTTTCTTCTCAAAGCGCATTAAAAAACGATTCTATTTGGTCAATTTTGCGGAAACGTAGGAGCATTAAAAAAACGTCGATTTTTTTCAGAAATTCACTACATACTTCCGATTATGTCGAAAAAAAATTGACAAAATCACACAAGCGTTTTGAGACGGAAACAATAACATCTATCAATTTTATCCAAATGAAAAGGGGTCAGGACTAAAATTGGTCGAATTGGCGTAGAATGCCCCATATCTATATACATAAAAGGCAAAGTCCTGACTGACTGACTGACTGAGTCTTTATCGCCCAGCATAAACGACTAAATGTAGAAACGTGAAATTTGGAGGGCATGTTGATTTTATTATGTAGCAATCATTTAAGATGGGATTTATCGAAATTCACTCCTTAAGGGAAGACAAGGGGGCAGCAAAGTTGGTATTGAAAATAAAAAAAATCTGGCCAGAAGATTTACTTGAAATTTAGTTTGAATGCTCTTCAACACATTTCTACGTGTTCCTTAATGGAACATTTCAGGAGCACATTTCATTAAAGAGCATTCAACACAAGTCTACGCGAGCGAAGGCGCGGTCGGAAAGCTACTATTTAATATAATAAATATAATTGCATTTAATAATATAGAAAAATGAATAAAAATGTTCATGTATGAATAAATAAAAATGCATAAACGATAAAAAACAAAATTAATGAAAATATTCACTTTCCTACATTTTTCTTTCAAATATGCCATTTTCATATATATTTATTTTCAAAAAAGCTGTGTTATCTAAGAGCAACTATATTGATAATAGCAAAATATCCATGTTCTTTGTAATATTCCTCTCATTCTTGACCACTTCACATAGTCCTATTACTCGATTCCAATAACTTGCCCACGTCGAAACGTTCACGAAAAAAGAGCACGGTACAAAGTTTGCCGATAAACTGCGACAGCCCACATACTTGTAAATATTTTCGTACACCGCAGAGAATGCTGGTATATCGCTGCCGTACGTAATTCGTCGTAGGACAGGAAAAAAAGTGGCAAAATGCGGAGCAAATTTGCAGTGGAACATTCGTGTCCACTATTGAGTTATATATTGACAGTGACTGCGAGCGATATCACTGACGTTGCGAAATGCACGACCTGTAGAGGGGGCCGAAGTAAGTGGTGCACACGGGGGGTATATGTGACTCGCTCTTGGTCGTCAGAGGTTCGGAGGGAGAGGGCGAGCTTTTGGAGAGCGTGCACACGGCTGAGGAGAGTTTACGTCGACAGGGCACGGTAAACCCCCGGAATTGTGGCTACCCCACGACGCCTCCAGAGACCCCGCTAGCTGGGTATTGAAAATTACATCTTATTCCGCACCCGCTCTTGCTTCCTGGTATACGCTATGGTATAACCCCTGCAGCATCGTATACCACAGACCTATACGAGCCATATACGTACTTTACGAATAGTCCCGTAACTCCCTCTTCCCCCTTCCAATGAGAATGCTTTCTCTCCTGCCGTCTCTCTCTTGTTCACCCGATCGCTCAACCTAACTCCGGTTTCGAGAGGGAACGACCGGAGCCCGAATCGGACTCACCCTTTTGTCGATATACTCCCTCGTCCGTAATCGCGGCCAACAAATGCATCTCTCCTCCTATCGGAGTTCGCACTGCAGCCTGCGGGATATATATATGGTTGGCCTCTCTTTCGTGCTCCATTTTATCGTTTCGCGTTTCATTTCGCTGTGAACGTCGAATAGTGTATGCACATCGATGTATTCGCACATATATGGTCTTGTGTATTTTCGGGCTACGGTTGTACGAGGTTACCCTTTCGCGATGACTTCCGGCAGGCTTTCAACGGTTCGCCGAGAGGGAGAGAAAAGTGGCGACTAACGACCAACGGAAGTTTTGATCCTGCGCGTATAAATTCGGAAATAACACGCAAAAATAGCCGGAAAAATAGAAAACTTATGATTATTCTGTTATTTATTGCCCTCCGAAGTGTTCGAGCACGAAGCCTTCCCTTTTTTTTCATCCGATCGCAGAGTGACGTGTTCATCGTACGTGCACGATACACCCCGTATACACTTGGATGGCATGAGCCACTCCGGCGTCTCAAAGTCATGCGTGAAAACATCAAAGAGGGTGCATAGAACTCTCGTATCGTGAGTGAAAGATTTCCGGTAGTAGCAAAGGTATGTCGACCTGCTGTCTCATGCATTCTTTTTTACCACCGGCGCAGCATTCACATTTATTCATAGAGGTCGCATTTCCAGCCTTTGGCATTATAAAAAATGGATCTGCTAGTCGCGGATCAAGAAAAATGGGAACCCAAGAGAAAGATATCGAAAAGAAAAGCGAGACGATGGAACGGAGCTGGAAAGAGCTTCAAAGTGTTTACGATCGAATATTTTTCGCTCGCGGAACGAACAGACCCGTTGTCTCGTGTGCGTTGACGGTATAAGTATGTTGGTGCCTTTCTTGCGGAGGTATAACGGAGAAACGTGAGCGAGACATTTCAGTGCAAAATATCAAAGTGTAAGGAAAAAAGAGAAAAGAAAGAGAAGCATCTAGACAAGTTTAAAACTCGAAAGTTTGGCGTTTACAAGGGTGAAAGGAAAAGCGCGTGCGGAGAGTGACGCAGGCAGCGCTGGCCGGAAACGCTTCGACGTTTTCACAGGACTTCAATATTTGCTAAACTCACCGTGGTCTCTCTTGTCAGTCGGAGCTTTTTTCCACTGTCCTTGTTCCGTTCTCTTCGCTTCTGAAACTCCACCAAATGACGACGAGGCGTCTCCATCTTTGTTTCCTCCCCGCAGTAAAGCCATCCGGCCATCCCTTCGGTCTTCTGACCCGCTTTCTCTCTCCCTCTCGTTGTCGTTCTCTGTATCACTCTTACTTTTATAAAGTGCGCAACCATCTTGCTACGGAGACTATATGTGACATATAGATTCTATTTACGATTACCGAATGGATATACGGGGGCGAAAAAATACGAAAAGAAATGGTGAAAGAGCTACGAGCGAAGAGTCACGTCTATCCACCTTCCAATAAACCTAAGTGATTTTCCGATCGTATTGTTGGGGAGTTTCATTGCTGCCGCACTTTGAAAAATATGGGCCGTACGTTCCTCCGTACAAGAGGAGCATTGAGGTGCCCTGATTTTCAGATATAAAATCCTACCTCGACGCTTTCGATGTTATGTAAAAAAGTTCTACAATCACTTGAGCCCACGGCGGTTTAAGATAGTTTTTGCGCATTCTAACACGAGGGAACGAATGAACTTTGTTGTTGTCATTGCCATTGCCGTTGACGATAAAACATACGTAGCTTTATACTTCCGTTATCTTTGCTCTCTCCGAACTCTTCCAAAACCGAATGAGCCTTAAATGTTTAAACTTACCCAACTATCGCGGAACCGTTTTCCCGCCGTATCCATTCCTAATCAAATTCCTCTAATAATTCCCAAACCCCATCAAACGAGAGTGATTCGATTCGTAGTCTGTTCTTAGCCGTAGCGACGATCAACGGTCCCGCGACCTGCTGTTAACTTTTTTTAGCTGAAAATACGTATATCTATTCCAGCAGCGACAGATTACTCGCACTCTTTCTCTCCATTGCTGTAGTTACTTTTCAAAATGTTCACGAGAGCCGGTTGACGTCCAGAAATACGTAGGAACGAAGCGCGACGAGGGGTGGCCGAGCAGACTCTGGAACGGTTGTGGCGGGTGGGGGGGGGGGGGGGGGGGTGCAAGAGAGCCTGTAACTGGAACAGGCTGCAAGTGCTTCGAATCATCCGAAGTCCGAAGCGAGAGTAAGAGCGAGAGGATCGTCGAGTTGGTAATTGGCAATATGAGTGGCTGGATCCAGCAGGATGTCGGGTCAGTCGTTCGCCCCAGGGAGCAACCTCCTTTCTAGGGTGGTAGCGGTGGCGGGTGCCATCGGGCGACCACCCCGCTGACTCCTTCTCCTACTATCGGTCATGCTCACTCCCTCAGATTCACATATTTGCTCTATCCTCTCGCTCGCTCAGCTCGTTCCATCCTTTATCCTCTCCGTGGCCTCCCGGACAACCCCAACATCGGCCGAGGGGTCGGCGAAGCAGGAATCAAATTGAGTTTCATACTCGCAGGGTCTCTCACTCTGACATTGCAGCTTCCACAATCCACGGCAGCCGCCAGTACGAATATTCTCGTGGACGGCTTAGCCGTACGAATCCACGTGGCGTATTCATGCATCGAGTGTTCTCGAGTACTCGACTTGAAACAACTGTATCCAGATATGTGTTAACGATGGAATCAAGAATCAACTGAATTTTTTGGCTTATCGTTAAGAAGGCAACTTAGAATCCTTGCAACTACTCATTTTTAATAATCAATCGTTGGTGATTGGTGCATTGTTCCTTATTTTCGAACTCTTGGGAATGTTGCGATACTTTTCTTCACCGCACTTCGATTGTTGGCGTTTCAACTTTGGTGACTTCCCTTGCTATGCATACGGAGTTATCTAAAAGTACAATCGCCGAGAGACAGTGGAAAAAACCAGTCCGGATGAAGGCGAATGCTTCGATAGAATTGCTGTTCGTACAGGCTATGATTTATCTTCGGATATTCACGTCCTGGCCGGCTCTCAACGTCGACCAGGTACAAAACTGATCCATCGCCAATATGACTGCAACTCATTCTGTTACATATAGGAGTCAGACACATATCCCTTGGTGTTCACTTGCAAATTATTTGAAAAACTATCTCGTTTTACAGTAGTGTCTTAATAATGAAGCATGAAAAATAATGTTTATATTCATTTATTCGTTGTTGATTGGGTCGTCAGCGCCCTTGCGACGAAGCTACTGGAGGACTTTATTTAAATATGAGACGATTTTATCTGCCCACGTTATTCTGCCTATTGTGGAAATTTGGCGACAATGCTATAATATTCAGCGTAGGTCTAAGGGGCATTGATAGACTGGCTCCATTATACACAGACCTTCGTGCCGGTCAGAAAGTTGAAGGGGTAGAAGTAGAAGCGGGCGAAGCAGTGGAGGGTTGTTGTGCCTGAGAGTCCGGACCGCGGATAATAGGAAACTGGTGGTGGTAGCAGCAATGGTGGCGGTGCTGCTGCTGGACCATCGGGGTATCTCAGCTAATCACGTTAAGTCCGGCAGACCGCTTTGTGCACCCACGAACGAGAGACTCTCACTGACTGGAACTCCCAAGTCCGAGTTCTCTCTCTCTCTCTCTCTCTCTCTCTTTCTCTCTCGCTCTCTCTCTCTCTCTCTCGCTTATATTCTTATACCATGGGGACGAGAAAGTGACCACCGCGAAACCCAATTGAGTCCCGGTTTGGACGTCTACAGCAAGTTCTCATTGCCGGATCATAGATATCATGCACTCCTGCTACCGATCCTTTCAATCTCTCTCCAAAAATTAACCTGAAGGGCTTCAACAGTGTCTATGAGCCTGCCACGATGCTCGCCCTCTTCCATGACAAAGCCGAACGGCTGCTACGAGGTTGCGTTCTTTTTCCATTCGGATGCCTGTAGTTTTCTTTTTGACTCGAATGTTACATAGGCATGTCTGTGTTTTGCTTTACCTCGCGATATACCACAAATGTATCGTTAAAATCTTTCCACTATGTCAGATGACGTACACACTTACTTTATGCGAGAACTTTGAGGACCATCCGAGTAGCATATCGTGTTACGCGACTCATGCCTTACATATCTGCTAGAGCGAGCTTTACCACAAACTCGAGCAGAGCGATATCGTCACTTGGGCGCGGACGACTCCGCGGGTCCGACTTGCGAATCTCATTAAAGTCATTGGTGCGTGCCTTTCGCTTTACGGTTGTATGCGCCGGGCAACGACCGACGACTCCATTAAGATGACCACGTCCCCGTGATATTGCTCGCAGACATCAACCCTCCGTGGGCGGCTGGCTGGTGTCACCGCAATCTCCGACAACGTCGTCAACGTCGTCGTCCGTCACAGATACATATGCCACGTATACACCCGCTACATGCGTATTTCCGCCTCTAACATGGAACATCACTTTGGTGTACACCTTTGATTTTGTTGAAACGCATTTATATATGGTAGAGCATCAAAAACGATTAGATACGTATTTTTTTTATCGACGGATAAACGGTTTTAAGGGCTGGAACCACCCCGCAGAGTAAAGCATGGCAAGGGCAGTTTTTTCCGTTTCACCCGCAAGCAGTTCACCGATTTCGGTGAAGCAGAAACTAAATTCTTCTCATGCAAAACGATTAGAAATGCACTATCGGTACATTCAAAAAAAAACACTAAGGGAAGAACCAGCCCTTTATTTTTTTTTCTCGCACCTCATATTTAAAAGAGGAGCATTGCATTGAATGTAATGGTTTAAGCTCCCCCCCCCTCCACCCTTTAAAGTTACCGGTTACATTCAATGCAATATTAAAGTTTACGTATTTTTTAATTTTTCTCGTATAGCAAGTTTAAGGCGATATGCCACACGCCTCCGACCGCTTGAAATTTTGAAATGAGAATTCTCCCAAACGGAACAACCGATTGGAATGAAATTTGTTGTGTGCATGCAGGACACTTGCTACGAGGGAATGATCCCCTCCATTATCCAAAATTTCGAAAAAAATGTACAGTTTGTGGTTATCGTGCGAAGAATGGTGAATTATTAACCATTGCATCGCATTTTCGGTAATTTTCTGAGAATTATCCTCTGGACTGTGAAAAAGCACACATTTTGAGCGTTGTTTCACCGGTTTTCATGAACAAATGGCGGAGAAAAAGCATTTTGAAATGTTTACATAAATGTAGCAACATTGTACCAACAAAGCTCAAAATAGGTATCGGAGCGAGAATGCAGTTTACCCGTTTTCTCACTGGCGGCGCGCGGCTCGCTTCGTCCTGTTGTTACCAACCCGCCCGCCTCCTTCCGGAACAGTTTGTTTTTCGACAGGTCAAAAACAGGAGCTATAACCTCGAAAATTCGTTCAAAATATATTTCACACGATGTGTATTAGTGTGTAATAGAGTGATTTTTTTTCGACGCGCGGTCTTGCTTTTTTTCGACTAAGAAGAACGAAAGGAGTCCGGTGGTCGAGGGCTCCGACGAGAAATCTCGACAAAAAATATTCGACGAGAAAACCGCTGCTGCCGATTACAAGGAAAAGAAGATCGGGGAAAATAGCGACAGCGAGAAGCCGAAAAAGAACGGCGAGGAGAAAACACCGGAAGTCAAGGTACGTGCATGCTATCATACTCAACAGCTTTGGGGATATCAAGTGTGTAAATGTGCTGAGAAAACCTGAGCCTCAACTCGCAGAGGGTGAAGTGTTTATCCGGGTCAAAGCATGTGGCCTCAGCTTCCAGGCTGTTATGACACGACAGGGTGTCATCGTTTCTCCACCGAAAACTCCGTTCATCATGGGCTCCGAGTGGGCTAGTCATACCCAGGCCGCTCTGCCCGATCACAAAGCCTGGTCAAAGCTCATTGTGGTGTACTTGGATGCAGCAACTATCAACATGGGTTACGGTGTCGTTTATATACTACCGTTAAAGCTTGCATGTATTACGCCTGGCAAGACTTTTCTGGTCCACACCGCCGGCGGTGATGGAGGCCAGGCAATCGTTCAATGCCAAAGACGGCACACAGCATCACAATCTTTGGTTTTTACAGCCCATCGAAAAGCAACGAGCTCAAATTGACCAGCACGATTGATCATGTCCTAGAGCGTGGAAGCGAGTATAGGCATGAAGTAAGGAAGATATCGTCGGGGGCCGTTGACAGTGTTCTCGATTGTGTCGGTGGCAAGAAGTGCAACAGAAGATGTGCCTTGCGAAAGACCATGGGAAAATATGTTTTCTATGGCTCGAGCAACGTCGTAACCAGCGCTACACGGACTTTCTTCTCCGTTGCCCGATACTGGAGGACGATGGACAAAATATTGCCGATGAAGCTCTTCGAGGAGAATAAGACACTGTCCAGGCTGTGTCTCCGTCATCTGATGCATCAGCACTAGGGGTGTGCGGGTAACAGAATTGGTCGGGTCGGGTCGGGTCGGGTAATTAGACTGTGATCCGACCGGGTACCCGAATTTTTTCGGGTACTTGATAAGTCGTGTTGCTGGAACAAAATTTCGTTTCATAGTATAGATAGCGCCACGGAAACGTACCAAAACGAACGAAATAGACTCCAGCTTTATGTTCTCTACCCTTCTCCGATAGGTTGGAGTTCATAATAAAAACAAATAATTTATTTAATAATTTTAGTATTCTTGTTATGTACATATTTACAATTTTTTCCGGCAAACTTCTTTTAAGACACTCGCATTTCAGGAAATATCAAGATATTTGAATGTTGAAAAACTGAATAAAAGCAAGATTCTTCGTCGAATTTTCATTAATTCTGTCTAGTGCTAAATGGTAATTTCGGCGATTCATTCTTCTTAATTGGATTTTTTGTCATTTTTAATTTTTTTTCCAGGTAAAACTTCCCGAGTAGAAATATTGTCAGGCTGGCCTGACATTTGATCCCGGTCTGATCACATTGTAGTACAGAGGCCTTACTTAAGGTATGCCTCAATTTGTCTGATCCAATTGATATCAGGTGATAGTCGCGCAACTGTATATACTGTTTCCTCCAGTTGCCTGATTCAGCTAGCTTCAGGCGATGGTCAAGCAACTGGACATACGGCTCAATTAAATTCGCCTGACCCAACTAGCTCTAAGCAATCATCACGTAACTGGACTTATACAGTTCGGCACCAAAAACGTGTCTAACCTTATCTGGTCAAATGCTACAGAGACACGAGAGAAGTGTGCGCCAATTTAATCAGTTTATACATTTTCATCGGATGTGTCTAATAACCATATGCAAGTTCGGCAGTAATCTCATGCATATTATTCCGTATTGATGTGTTCTCGATTGTTGGCATTGCGATATTTATTCGAGGTAAGATATCTGTATATACCACTTTGTTATATTCCAACAATACATTTTTATTTTACATACTTTTTCAACACTTTTCTATTTTCTTGCATGCGTGTATTTGCATTCATTCTGTTGCCTACGTGTATCATGCATTTCAGTAAAACATTACCTCATTTCAGAAACCCGAAATAAGTAATGTACCCCACGAGACGACAAGGGGAGTGCAGCGGAAAAGGAGACTGCAGCGATGAACAGGTATATGATCACCGAGGAACGACTCGAAGAGGACTGGCACATGTCGCTGCTACCAGTATGTAAGTAGATTTATATTGTTTTGTCCATCTCTTCAATTTCCTTTCACCTTAATCTGTCGCCTTTCTTAGAGGAGAAAGGAGACAGACAGCGTAGACCAACCAAATAATAGTGAGTCGACAAAGTAGTTCCGTATGGTGAATATGATGCCACCGGTGCAGGTTAAAAGACAGCAAAGACCAAATAAATAATGGTAAGTTCACAGCGTAGTTCAGTTCTCGGTGCGGGTTAGTCTATTCAGAATGCACTTCGCATGGATATTACATTCACCGGACTGAACTACGCTGTCAACTTACCATTGTTTGATTCGCCTACGCTGTTCGGGCTAACCTGCGCCAATGGCATCAATTTCATCGGTGCAATCTAGCCTTGACAGCGTAGGTAGGCATTACATTCATTAAACTGTAGTACGCTGTGGACTTGCCATTATTTGGTTTGTTTACGCTGTCCGGGCTAACCTGCACAGATGGCATGACATACTTCGATACAGGTTAGCCCGGAGAGCGTAGACCAACGAAATAATGTTAAGTTCACATTGTAGTTCAATCCGATAAATGTGATGCCATCGGTACAGATTATCACTATCACAAAATATACGGTTTGGAATATTTAATCTAAGGAGTAAGAAGTTGTATTTTGTTATTTTGGACACGCTACATATTTAAAAAAAATTTTTTTCATAATTTCCTTCTATCGCTATTTTTAGTTGATAGTCGACAATTTGTCTCATTAATGCACTGCCGTTACTTTTAAAACAATGATGTTTTAATGAAAATATCGAAAGAGAACAGGCAGACGTGTAAATCTTGAAAAATCGATGTCAATATTATTTTGGGATAAGAAAATTCGCATAAGACTTCCGAAAAAATTCGAATAGGTTAAAACTTCAATTATGTAACTTCTCTCCTCTTGGTCTTTTGATTAAAACATCTTTGTTTCAAAGTAAAGGCAGTAAATTACTGAGACAAATCGTCGACTATCAACCAAAAATAGCGAATACAAAGCACTTTTGGAAAAAAAATCTAAACAGATGCAGTGAGTCCAAAGGAACAAAATACAACTTTTCAGTCCTTAGACTAAATATTCCAAAGCTCATAGTTTTCAAGTTACGCCCCATGATACCGGCTTTTCGGAAACCTGCCGTTAAAAAAAATGAATAACTCTAGAGATAAGAGTTGCAAATTTAAAAAAACTAAACTAAACTATGTGTCCTTTTCAAAGATCTTATCACTAAATGGTGGAGTTGCTATGTTTCAAAGTCCAGCTTGCAATTTTGCAAAGTGAGAAAACTGTTTACAATTTTTTCCCGCCGAGATATTCGATTTTTTGTCCGGATAGAACATTTATATGGCGCATAATACTATTGGCCAAGGCTGTGTAACGTCGCGAGCAAAGCGCATAAAAATATTACGTTTTCTCTCTCCTACTTTGTTGAAACCCGGCGAGAACGCTGGCCTGAGCGATTTCCCATGGAAATCGTGAATAACCATTAAACGAATATGGCATTCACATTTTTCGACACGTTCCTGTATATAATAAGCGAGCGTCGGGCGTACTTTCGTACGACCCTCCTTACCCACTCGAATTCAACGAGAACATAGTTTTAGGCACGCTTTCTCGGAAAAGTCGTAAAACAAAAAATATACTGCAAGCCAGATAACCCAGAGTTCACCCGCCGGCGAAGGCATAGCGTAGCTCCGATTCTTAAATCCGTGTGGGAACCAAGGATAGACGAAGACCGCCGGAAAAGTCCACTCGACTCGGTCATAAAACCGGGGCGCGACGAAAATGAAATGCACATGGAAGGGCTATGAGGCGCATAGCAGCTGCACTATCGCGGGGCAACTCGGCGCCGGGCCCTAGACTTTAGATAAACAAACACGATCCCATGCGCTTTTTCCACGAAAACTCGCTCGGAATAGCTTCGTTCCGATTGGTCTATTTGTAATTAATTTCATGCGCCCAGACTCCGAGATACAAAGAACCGTCTCCCACGTCGACCGCTCCGATTGGTTAAAAGAGAGTCAAAAACGAAAACCCCCTTTTTCTCCTACTCCACCCAAGAAGGGAAATCTGGAGCAGGAAGGTCCAGAGGATTAAAGAAAAATCAGTTCAACTTCATCATCCGAACCAGAAAGATCTCTTCTATCGATTCCAACCTTGTATCGCGATTCGTACCTCTGTTCCGCGTTTAACAATCCAACTCTGTTTTTCGAGCATCCATTTGCATATCTATTTACTTCGAAAAGTATTGTGAATCTTCTCCGCGCTCTTCACACTCACGAAAGTGACCCTCTGACCCATCTGCGGCACCATTGTAAACACAGCGTGTGTGCGGCCCATCGACCGACATTGTACAAGCGAGCGTAACAGGCCGAGAGCGAAGGCCCTTTCACCCAAGTCCGAAGGACCGTCATTCAGCAAACGTAAGCTAACTGCACCATTTTTTGTATCATTTTCTTAATCCGCCGAACTGTACTCTGCCCATGTTTCCGACCGGCCAAGTGGACGGCACTAGGTAATAAACGAAAATTTGTAAACGGTAACTACATCTGTCGCAATCACTCATATAACTCTTGACCATCCAGGCACTCGAGACCTAGAACACCCGTTCCACACATTCTCCTTTTTACCCTCATCCCGTGCTATTGCGCTTGGCGTAGGCAAGAAAGAGGGAAACGAAAGTTTTATGCTCTCATCCCTTCCGGATGTGACATATTAATTTCTGGGGGCTCGTCCGGGATATTAAAAAGGGAATGTGCTAATTGACCTAATGTCCATAAGTGATTCGAAAATTTATACATCGGATTTATTACCTGGTTTGGAATTTCCTAAACGATCGACCAAAAAATTACAAAAATTCTCAAAAATCGAAAACAAACCCACAAAAACAATGACGACGTTAGGAACAAACCAGTCAATATCCCTAAAAGACGCCATCAGCTGCGCCGCGGAATTCGAAAAAAAAAATATCGCTTTAGCAGAATTCATACCGGTATGCCAAGACGCAATAGAATACGCGATAAAAATTGAACACGAAGTTAAAGCGCGCAGCGAATTGCAGTCACCCCTCACCAACCACAAAAGGTTCGTCCCGTCAAAATCAGTAAAATTTTGTAATGTATGCAAAACAGACAATCACACTACAGAAAATTGTCGATTCGCGACCCTCACCTGCCAAAATTATAAAAATCAAGAACACAATGCCTTTGAGTACCAAAGGGTCCTAAATGAACAAAACTCAGTTGTTTGTCAAATATGCAAAAAAATTGGTCATTCAGCAGATAGATGTTGTCAGTTAAAGAACAAAACGCCTAAATCCAAGCGACCCATTTGTCGGTATTGTAAAAGGATAGGACACACTATCGAAAACTGCCGTACCCGCGAATATAATAACACGCGAAATGGTTCGAATACCCCTCGGGCAGTCGCGCTACGAGATCCCACGATCTCAAAGCGTCCGGTCTCGATAATCATTCCGCCCGAACCTATCTTACCTACACTATAAACGCGGAAGATTCCGTTGACCTACCCTCGGTATGTATCGGAGCGCACCGACAAAAAAAAAAATATATCGATGTTGTTAGACAGTGGCGCTATCCCGAACCTAATTAAAAAACAATACAATTTCGAAACTTTATTCTACATCATACCTGACGAGGTTCAACTCCCTCACCCCGGTTTATTGAGGTCCCAATCGTTTTTTGCAATAAATTCCAAAATAAAATTCAAGACGGAATGCCTTGAATGTGAAGACAAAGCATGGCCGTTCAAACGAACAAACGAACCCGACGAGGTAATGGAAACCCCCGCGCGTTCAAAAACTTCTTTCCACATGAGAGTCGAAAACCGCACGTTAAAGTAAGGGTATATCCCGCCTTTAAAAATCCGTAAGGATGTTTACGCCGGCGACTGCCTGGTAACAAACATCGACGGAAAGGCCCATTTGAAGGTTTTTAATCCCACAAATGACGCCGTAAGACTGATCGTGCCAGTCATAAAACTACAGGAATTCGACATCATGGAAAACCAAATCATACAAAAACACAAAATCAGATCGCACGACAATTTGCGAATCCAATCCAATTTCTCGCGATGCTTATCCAATTTCTCGCGATGCTTATCCAATTTCTCGCGATGCTTATCCAATTTCTCGCGATGCTTATCCCATTTTCTCGCGATGCTAATCCAATTTCTCGCGATGCTAATCCATTTTCTCAAGACTCTGATCCTAATTCGGACGTAGATTGCATGACAACTACGCCGGTCCAGAGCCCAGTAGTGGCCAATAAAAAAAAAAAAAAAAATCGACAAAAACGTCGAAATAAAACTTTGTCGACGCTCCAGTGAGAGCAATGATGAAGAAAAACCAAACAAAAATAAAAAACAAAACAAACCCAGATTGCATGACAATCTCCAATTCTAATCTCAATTTCTCGCGATGCTAATCTCAATTTCTCGCGATGCTAATCCCATTTTCTCGCGATGCTAATCTCAATTTCTCGCGATGCTTATTCAATTTCTCGCGATGCTAATCCCATTTTCTCGCGATGCAGATCCAATTTCTCGCAATGCTAATCCATTTTCTCAAGACTCTGATCCTAATTCGGACGTAGATTGCATGACAACTACGCCGGTCCAGAGCCCAGTAGTGGCCAATAAAAAAAAATCGACACAAACGTCGAAATAAAACTTTGTCAACGCTCCAGTGAGAGCAATGATGAAGAAAAACCAAACAAAAATAAAAAACAAAACAAACCCAGATTGCATGACAATCTCCAATTCTAATCTCAATTTCTCGCGATGCTAATCTCAATTTCTCGCGATGCTAATCTCAATTTCTCGCGATGCTAATCCAATTTCTCGCGATGCTAATCCCATTTTCTCGCGATGCTGATCCAATTTCTCTCGATGCTAATCCCATTTTCTCGCGATGCTGATCCAATTTCCCGCGATGCTAATCCAATTTCTCGCGATTCTAATTCTAATTCGGACGTAGATTGCATGACAACTACGCCGGTCCAGAGCCCAATAGTGGCCAATCCAAAAATTTCGGCGAAAAACGTCGAAATAAAACCTTGTCTTCGCTCTAATGAAAGCGATGATCAAAGAAAATCAAATAAAAATTCCGTAGCGAGGAAAGAACAAGAACAAAATCCAATAAAAAAATCAAAAAACGATCAAAATAAAAAACCAAAATCAAACAAAGACGAAAACGCGAAAAGCAAAAAACCAACGTCAATCGAAAAATTAAACAAAGAGAAAAACGAAAAATTGACAACGAATAAAAATAAAAATCAAAACCAAAATAAAAACCTAAATGTAAAAACAATTTTAGAAACAAACGTAAATTGCGTCTCCACCTCTCAGTCAACATCGCGTATAATCGAAAAAAATCCAAAGCGTCCAGGAATAATCAAGAATCTCTTACGTCTAGATCACTTGGGAGACGAAGAATTAAAACATGTCGAAGAAATTATCGAAACGTATTCAGATCGGTTCCATTTAAAAAACGAGGTACTGGGAGCTACCCACGTACTCAAACATAAAATTCCTACAGTCGACGACCTCCCAATCAACACCAAACAGTATAGGTTTCCACAAGCCCTTAAAGGCGAAGTCCAGCGTCAGGTAGATGAGCTGCTAGAATCAAATATCATAAACCACTCGGAATCCCCAAATAACAGTCCTGTTTGGATAGTACCGAAAAAACCGGACTCCAACGGCAATAAACGTTGGCGGATGGTAATAGACTTCCGAGCCCTTTACGAGAATAAACGTTGTCACTCGTTCACGAGCAAAAAACGATGCATCCTCGGAATTAGGAAAACCGTCACAACGAGAAAACGAAACATCTGGCGACAACGCTATGACCAGGGTCGATGCACCTACCACCGAACGGGTAGACGTGCACCCTGAACCCCGACACCTTGCGCGCCGCACTTGTAAACCCATAAACTACGAAGAGAGTAGCGACGAAGAAACAGAGGCCGAGATATTCGAGCCTACGCGTGCCCGACGACCCAGAGAGGCCGTTCACCCCAAAACAGCTGAGGGCCCTAGCCAGCACAAAGCACGTCCTATCCCTTATTCCAAAAAATCCACCGATCCTAACTCCGACGATTCGACAGATTCAGATACCAGTTCTCATGATCCATTAACTTCCGAAGACGAAGATCCTCCTGCAGAGGAACCAATAATGTCCAAATTTAAATTCGCCAATTGCATTGATACGAAAGAATTATTCCATTTCCGTAATGACAATTTAGTCTATTTCATCGACTCACAAGGGAAACCATGTGACACTGGAGCGCAAAAATTATCGGAATCAAACAAGCTTCCCCTCTGGAAAGATTTATCAGTAGGCCAAGCCTACAGTAAAAAGGTCGGAAAAAAATATCATATCGCCCTAGTCATCAAAGACGAATATTCTGGATCATTATCCTTCGTATCAGAAAATGTTAAAGAAAGCATAAGAGAATTAAAAGACCTTTGCGAAGATCTCAAACTCCAATCGCTGAGTATTTGCCACAGTAATCACATCGAGCACCTAATATGGGCCGACATACTCAACATAATTAAAGAAACGTTCAAAGCCAGTCCAATAAAAATATTGATTTGTTTGGGAACATTACAGTACGTGCCGATCGAAAAACGCGATTCCATTTTTTACGAGATGCACAAGTCCCCGATCGGAGGACACAAAGGTGTCTCAAAAACGTACAACAGAATTAAACATGAATACTTCTGGGAAGATCTAAAAACTGACATTCAAAGGAGAGTGCAACAATGTCTCGAATGTCAATTAAAGAAATTAGTCAGAGTCAAAACCAAGCAGCCAATGATAATTACCGACACTCCAGGTACAGTTTTCGAAAAAATATCGATGGATATAGTAGGTCCAATGCAACGTACTTCCAATCAAAACGAGTACATTCTCACAATCCAAGACCATTTATCAAAATATTGTGTTGCAATCCCGCTACCAAATGCACTTGCGACCACAGTCGCTGATGCATTCATAAAAAGATTCATATGTGTTTTCGGCGCACCCAAGGCATTACTGACAGATCAGGGGAGTAACTTCCTCAGCGGCCTAATGAAAAGAATCGCGAAACGCTTCCGCATAAAGCGATATCGAACTACGGCGTTTCACCCCCAGTCCAATGGATCCCTTGAAAGGTCTCACCATGTGCTAGCCGAATTCTTGAAACAGTATACCGATAAAGATAACGAATGGGATCAATGGTTGGAACTAGCTATGCTTTCATACAACACCAGTGTTCACGAAAGCACAAGACATACTCCTTATGAGGTAGTCTTTGGAAAACTAGCGAGAGTCCCGTCGAGTGAACCTCTTCGCGAATCAGACCAACTACCCACTTATCGCGGGTATTTAATTGAATTAATCACGAGAATAAACGGAATTCGAAATCTCGCTTACGAAAATCTAGTTTCCTCCAAACATCGATCAAAAAAATATTATGATAAAAATGCCAATCCTAAAAGTTTTAAGGTAGGAGACTACGTCTACCTCCAAAAGGGACCGAGACCTGGTAAACTCGGAGACCATTATACTGGACCACATAAGGTTTTAGAAAAACTCGACAAGGGTAACGTAAAAATCCAATATAATAACAAAACACGAATAGTGCATGAAAACAGATTGCGATACTCACACATTAACACTGAAACCAAAAACAAGAAGAAGAACAAACCATCAAGAGTCGACGAATCCGACTTCAATCCTAATTAAATAAATAACCACAACAATTACACTGTTTTTCAGATGGCTGTTATCGAACTATTCACAAACATCAAGGGGTAGAACTTTTATGAAATCCCAAAAACAACTTCGAAATTCCAAAAACAAATTCAAATTTCCAAAAACAACAACGCTGTCTATTAAGAATTATCTAACAACAATTTAAAAGATATCCGCCCAATGCTAACACTACATTTATATCTGATGAGCGACACATCTAGAAACAAATTTAAACGCTATACACTTATTCAATAATGTAACCGAGAATGTTAAATTCTTAAAAATAGTTTACCTCCTGCGATACAAGCACTAGACGAATTTATATGTAGTTTAATGAAAGCTCCAAGCCATATGGCGGTACTAGTTAGCGAAGTATTACATGTTATTAAATGTATACCAATAGAAGTAAACCAGGTTAAAAGAATGTTAAAAGAATGTTGAAAGAAGGTCAAAATAATGCTAAAGGAATGTTAAAAGTATGTTAAAAGAAGGTTAAAAGAATGTTAAAAGAAGGTTAAAATAATGCTAAAAGAATGTTAAAAGAATGTTAAAAGAAGGTTAAAATAATGCTAAAAGAATATTAAAAGAATGTTAAAAGAAGTTTAAAAGAATGCAAAGAGAATGTTAAAAGAATTCTACGATGAATTATCTGTCACTCGTGGGAACGAAAAATATCTCCTTACCCCTCGAACTCATAAATTACCAAAAGAAAAACTCAAACAACCTGTAATTCCTTACTTCCTCCATATTACCTTTACGGAGACATGTAGTACAAATTCACACCTGCTCCTGTCAAAGCCATACTACCTGCAAACATGAAGCCGACGACGAAGTTTATTTGGCGATACACCAACCCAGAACTACCATGTGGGATCTATTCAGCAGAAGACATCGACAACTTACGAAAACACATCATGTTTCCTGTAGAGCAGCCCGCTGCCACAAACAATGTGGCACGGGACATCAGTAGTCAAAACACTGTCAACCAAGCGGACTCCATCTGGAATCGCACTTGGGAAAAATTCTTTGAATTCGGTACAGCAAACGCTGGTGTCACCCGAATGTTACCCATCGTTCGATCGAGTACGCTTCTCACAGATACGATGATCCATACGTACAGCCTATACACTCTCTATGGCTGGTCGATCTACCTCATCGGTGCAGTACGGGATTCGGTTACGCACCTCCTGATGCACCTGGCTAAATGACCTAAGAAGAAAACGTCAACGGTGGAACTGGTCAAGAACTTCATAAACTCGTGACAGCTCCTTCAGTCGAACCAAAGGATCTAGTCAAGACCGACGCTGCAACACATGATCGCTGAAACTAACATCTCCGATCGTTCAAGGTACGATCGACCTCCTAAAACACGTTCCTTTCCTTTGAGTTCGCACGAGAAGACATTCGAGTATCAAAACGACCATTCTAATCATGCTAAATAACCTTTTTCTCAATCCTTATTATTATTGTTCTTTTAACCTTTTCAAGTACGATAAGTTGAAATGAGTAAACGAGTATCTATTCGTAAAGAAAAAGAAAGAAAAAAACACGTAAATATACATCTTACAGTGATGTAAAAAAATATATATACATAATTTAAAAAAGGAAACAAAAAATCTCGTACGAAAATCTTTTTAAAAGAAACACACACGCTTTCTTATAAGTCGATAATGAAATTCATGCGTACCTCCTAAGCGCAAGATAACTATAAGTCACACCGTCATAATAGATACCAATCCTCGAATATATTCAAGTCACATTGTAAGTCGACCAATGACAATGCCAATTCATACTATCGTGCTAGCACACTTTTTGATCACCACCCTCAATGACTGATCGAGCGAGACGCTCAATCCTAAAGGGGGGAGGTGTAACGTCGCGAGCAAAGCGCATAAAAATATTACGTTTTCTCTCTCCTACTTTGTTGAAACCCGGCGAGAACGCTGGCCTGAGCGATTTCCCATGGAAATCGTGAATAACCATTAAACGAATATGGCATTCACATTTTTCGACACGTTCCTGTATATAATAAGCGAGCGTCGGGCGTACTTTCGTACGACCCTCCTTACCCACTCGAATTCAACGAGAACATAGTTTTAGGCACGCTTTCTCGGAAAAGTCGTAAAACAAAAAATATACTGCAAGCCAGATAACCCAGAGTTCACCCGCCGGCGAAGGCATAGCGTAGCTCCGATTCTTAAATCCGTGTGGGAACCAAGGATAGACGAAGACCGCCGGAAAAGTCCACTCGACTCGGTCATAAAACCGGGGCGCGACGAAAATGAAATGCACATGGAAGGGCTATGAGGCGCATAGCAGCTGCACTATCGCGGGGCAACTCGGCGCCGGGCCCTAGACTTTAGATAAACAAACACGATCCCATGCGCTTTTTCCACGAAAACTCGCTCGGAATAGCTTCGTTCCGATTGGTCTATTTGTAATTAATTTCATGCGCCCAGACTCCGAGATACAAAGAACCGTCTCCCACGTCGACCGCTCCGATTGGTTAAAAGAGAGTCAAAAACGAAAACCCCCTTTTTCTCCTACTCCACCCAAGAAGGGAAATCTGGAGCAGGAAGGTCCAGAGGATTAAAGAAAAATCAGTTCAACTTCATCATCCGAACCAGAAAGATCTCTTCTATCGATTCCAACCTTGTATCGCGATTCGTACCTCTGTTCCGCGTTTAACAATCCAACTCTGTTTTTCGAGCATCCATTTGCATATCTATTTACTTCGAAAAGTATTGTGAATCTTCTCCGCGCTCTTCACACTCACGAAAGTGACCCTCTGACCCATCTGCGGCACCATTGTAAACACAGCGTGTGTGCGGCCCATCGACCGACATTGTACAAGCGAGCGTAACAGGCCGAGAGCGAAGGCCCTTTCACCCAAGTCCGAAGGACCGTCATTCAGCAAACGTAAGCTAACTGCACCATTTTTTGTATCATTTTCTTAATCCGCCGAACTGTACTCTGCCCATGTTTCCGACCGGCCAAGTGGACGGCACTAGGTAATAAACGAAAATTTGTAAACGGTAACTACATCTGTCGCAATCACTCATATAACTCTTGACCATCCAGGCACTCGAGACCTAGAACACCCGTTCCACACATTCTCCTTTTTACCCTCATCCCGTGCTATTGCGCTTGGCGTAGGCAAGAAAGAGGGAAACGAAAGTTTTATGCTCTCATCCCTTCCGGATGTGACAGCTGTATATGTAAACATTGGATCTTAAGTGGGATGCATTTTTTCGACTTTTTCAACGGCTGTTATCTCGAAATAAAAAGAACATGGCATTGAAGTTCTTTCGAAAGAAATCGGACAAGCCGTTGGGACAGTTTTCGAGGGGTGCTGCAAAAGAACCAGCAACGGAAGGAACAATGTGACGTTCCCTAAAAACCTCTGTCCATAAAAACTTTATAACCTTTTTTTAACTTTATTTCTAAGTTATTTTCCTTGCTTTCTAAGATCCTTCAGTTTTGTATGAAAAATATCAGTTTATTTCGCCTTTTTTCTATATTAAAAATTAAACAAAGTTTTATTTATTTTCCACATACCAAAACATATATGATAAAGTGGAGTGAGGAAAAAAATCTATGTGATAAACTAAGATTCTTATTTACATTAGAAAATAAAGTATCAACGTGTTTTATAATTGTGCCTTTTTCTATTTTGGCGTTGCGTGGTATCTTTTTATTTCAGGAACAAATAGGACATCCTCAGCAGTGGCTCATTCCATCATCCCGACTAGGCA
This sequence comes from Ophion slaviceki, assembly GCA_944452715.1. Classification (NCBI taxonomy): domain Eukaryota; kingdom Metazoa; phylum Arthropoda; class Insecta; order Hymenoptera; family Ichneumonidae; genus Ophion; species Ophion slaviceki. Next base: position 6,305,837 of record OX101794.1, on the reverse strand, counting down.
ATGATGTTTCAATTTAATTAAGCCTTAAGAGGCTAGGGTTTTTGCACCGATCAGGCCTTTACTTTTTACCGTGATCAAGCCTTGATTTTTTCCCCTGATCAATCCTTGATTTTTTACCCTGATCAGACCGAAATCAGAAAAAGTGTCACACAAATTATCACGGCTTGATAAAAAATCCTGATCAAGGCATTAGGCAAACATCAGGATGCCTGATCAAGTCTTTTTTGTAGCGGGACCAGGATGTCTACTCGGGTTGTTCTTCAAACGCTTATATCTCTGAAACCAATCAAGATATTTTCAATCTTAAAATGTCAAATGGAAGCTACATACTTCTCGCTTCGAATAAACTCAAGGCGTTGAATCTTGGTCTTTTTGGGTTTTTTTCCATTTAAAATCCATGTTAAAAAATTGAATACTTTAAGGCGTTTGCCGGAACAGAAAACATTTTTTGTCCATTTTTTCCTTTCGCACACTTTTTAGTGATGCCAAAACGCAACGTTCCCGCCCTATTACGATACGATCCGCCAAAAGTGACCATTTTCACTCGCGCGCGCGCGCGCGCGCACACACACACACACACACACACACACACACACACACACACACACACACACACACGCACACACGCACGCACGCACGCACGCACGCACGCACACACACACACACACACACACACACACACACACACACACACACACACACACACAGGATAGAAATGTGAGACGAAAAAAGATTTTTCACAGTATTATCATTTATTCGTTTTATCGCCTTCTTCGAGTTTTCGTTTTCTCACATTATTTGGTCGATACACCTAAATAAAAAATAAAAATAAATAAAATAATAGATACGGATCTCCGAGTCGTTTACGAATATTCGAAGTTTAAGAGTACTCGACGTTTACGAGTACCAAAAATTTGAGAGTACCCGATTCCAAATTCGGGTACCCGATAGTGGCAGGTAATGCAAAAACGTAACCCGTCGGGTACCCGACCCGACCCGAACATCGGGTACCCGAGTGAATCGGGTACCCGCGCAACCCTAATCAGCACTGTCCGCATACTTCTGTGAGGCGAGCGGTGGATGAGGTGTATTTAAATAATGCTCGAGGTATTTGTTTAAATTTATTTCAAAGGATGGTAAGATGTCATCATTTTACCATCCTTAGCAACTCGGAAAATCCAAATTTGAGTCGTTGCAAAAAATTATTGAAAACATTCAATTTGGAGGACGCGAGCATTCTACTTCAAATTTGTTCGGGTCCAAGTGACCCAGTGTGTGAAGAAGGACACCACTGACACTGCCCATTTTCGATCGTTACCTTTGGAATTTTTTAAAAAGAAAGCGATCAAATACATAGTTAAAAGAACTTTTACGCTTTATTAGGTATATATTAAAGTATGTAAAACAGTTGATTTGTTAAAAGAATAGAAAATGGCGGTGCACGAGTTGCTATAGCACTCCTGGTTTTCAGTCAACCCTCTCCATGCTGTTGAAGGTTGCATCGTTGGAACGCAACGAAAGGTCTTGTTTATATTTTATTTTCCATATTTTTATTGTTTTCGAAAATATTTTTTTATTATTCATATTATAGATCGCTAAATGAATAGATATCTTGAAAAATGGTTGCAGGATTTTTGTAAGCAAAGGTTGCCAAAATATAAAAAAGGAATTCACATATATTCATTTTTATTGCGTGCCAACGATGCAAACTTCAACCTCATACCCTCTCCGTGGAACGCAGTAGAACTATCAAAAATTTAATCGTGGAACCAAGAGTAAAATATGTTCGTTACTTACGTTCGTTTTAGCCGTTAAGTATGAGGGGAAACTTAAAAATAATTTTGAAAAAGAGACGAGTTTTTAAAAAAGTTCCTGTTTTCAACCATACTGTTTATATACTACTCCAAAAATTAGAGGAACAGAAAATTTCTTCATTTTTTAGCGTTTTTTGAAGCGCTGTATCTATGCGAAAAATGGTCGCATCAAGATGAAAAAAGCCTTTTGAAGCGTCAAGTTTACAGTTTCGAGATCTTTTGGCAAAAAATTGTGATCTACGGTTATCGAGCAATCATAATAAATAGCGGGAGAAAAAATCTCCAAATTTGTTTATTTTTTCAGGGGCTCACGGAATAAGGAATTTGGTTTCAGTTAACTCAATGTATATGCCAGTTACCTTGTTAATTCAGCTTTAATTTGGTTTTTTTTAATCCTTTCGTCATTTTTTTTGCTGAGATATCCGACTTTGAATGAAAAAAGATCCTTTTGTCTTTGATTATCGATTTCTCAGCAACCAATTATCGCAACGGGAATTAAAGGGCAGCTTTGAGAAGTTGAATACATGTCCTGCCAGCCCCTCATTGATTTTTGTGAAATTTTTCTTCATCCTTAACCTTTATTTGGTAAAGAATAAAACATTACTTTTTCTGGATATTCAGTAAATCAGTAAAAACCAATACGTTACAAATATTGATGCGAAGACTAATGTTGCCACGTTTTTTTTCAGCTCGATGTACTCCCTATAACCCTGTTAGTTTTCAAATTGATCCATCGAACCGTTTTCCATCAAAAGTTGATCGAAGTTTTAGCAAAACAATGAAAGGAATAAGTGTATTATTCCAAAACATCGTGTAGTCATCATCAAAATAAAAAGACTAATTTTCTTCCACTTTTTTCACAACTTGGCACTAGTTGCTTGTTAAATATAGGAAAAAATTCGAGAGATTGACCATTTTTTTTAAATTTGTACAATATTTCAGGAAACAATACTGACTCATTTTTTACACAATTCGGCCTTTGCGCATTATTATTTCACTCATCTTTAATCGCATCAATTAAAGTCGACACTCCCGAGCTGTATTTAATAGTCGATCTGAGAACATTTATGCAATTATCTCTCAATATTTTCTACGAAGGTTATTAGGGTTATGGAAAACAGTTTTTTTTTAAATCAAAACTAGGCATGATCAAAAATTGAAGAAAAAAAATGAGTTCACAAAAACATTAGATTAATTTTTTTTACCAAAACGTAGAAAACATTGAACAAAAAAAGATTCACTTTTGGAAAAAAAACTGTTAATTGGTTTTTTTCTTCCAAACAAAAGATCATTTTTGAAAAAAGTGTTTTTTGCATCTATAATAACCTTCACAGAAAATATCGAGAGTTAATCGCATACAAGTTCTCAGATCGACTAGTGAACACAGCTTGGGGGTATCAACTTTTAGTCAATGCAATTAAAAATGAGTGAAATTATGGTGCGCAAAAACCGAAGCGTGGCAACAATGAGTCACAATTGTTTCCTGAAAAGTTTTACGAAATAAAAAAGATTAAATTTTTTTAGAAATTGCTAAGTTTTTTTCTTTAATATAGCAAGCAACTACTGCAAAGTTCTAAAAATAGTCAAAAAATGGGTCTTTTCATTTTGATCATGATTACACGATGTTTAGCAACAATACACTTGTTTCTATAATTCTTTTGTAAAACTTTGATCGATCGGTCCGGAAAAACGGGTCGATGGATCAATTTGAAAACTTACACGGCTATTGGGGGTACATTAAGCTGAAAAAAACGTGGCAACATTAGTCTTTCAACCAATATTTGTAATAGAGTAGTAGATTTACTGAAAACCCATAAAATTTAATTTTTGTCCTATTTTTTAAATTAATATTAATAATCAAAAAATGGTTTTTTTTTCTCAAATATCGACGAAAGGGTCTTGTACGAAATTTATTCAAGTTTTCAAAGCTGCCCATTAATTTCCTGTACGATCATTGGTTCCCGAGATATCATTGATCAAAGACAAAAGGATCTTTTTTCATTATAAGTAGGATATCTCAGCAAAAAGTTGACATAGAGAGACCACAAAAAACCAAATTGAAGCTGAATAAACAAGCTAACAGACCTATGCATTGATTTAACTGAAAAAAATTGGGAAAATAACTTTCTCGCAATCTCTTATGATTGCTTGGTAACTGTAGCTCACAAAATTATTTTGCCAAAAGATCTCAAACTGGAAACTTGAAGCTTCAAATTGTTTTTTTTTCATCTTGATACGACTATTGTTAACATTGATACAGCCTTTCAAAAAACGCTTTAAAAAGTGAAGAAATTTTCTGTTTCTTTAATTTTTAGGGGTAGGGTATAAAGTGATCTATTTTTCCAATTATCAGTCAATCGAAAAAAAGCGCTCGTCCTTGACTGTTAAAGCAATCTAAGAAGCTTCAGTTAAAATTCCAAGTTGTTTGGACGAAAATTGTTCGAGTTTCTGCTACGTCCCGATATCAAAAACATGATTTTGAGAAAAACGTGTTTGAAGTCAACGGTTTCATAGACGCTACAGCTGAAGAAGTTTTTTTTCCATAATCTAATGCCACCTATTGGTCGAAAATGAAACTATTTTTAGTCGGTGACTTTGTCCCCACAATAGGCTTACAATAATTGAGAACTGCGCCTACTAGCATGACATCGCCGAAGACGATTTTCAGCGCCGGAGACGTCCTTAAAAAATAGCTCGAAAACCTCGTTATAATTGTTTTTTTCAGCTCCAAATGAATATGCAGCATATTTTTTAAGGTTCCAAGGATTTCCTAAAAGTGTTCCCAACAAAACGATATTTCGAAAATTTTACACCGATGTCCTCAAAACAATTCGCGATCGTAAAATTTTACCGCTCTTCTGTAGAGCGAGACTCCTGCGATCGTCTTTGCTAGAAAATTCGATTATTGGAGAAACCTGCCGAAGATAAATCCCGCCACAGAGAACAAATTCTAAACACAATTGTTTAAACAAAAAGTAGTGTAAATTTTTTTAAGGTTCCAAGGATTTTTTAAAAGTGCTTCCAAGAAAACGATTTTTCGACAATATTACACCGGTGACCTCTAAACAATTCGCAGTAGTAAAACTTTACCGCTCTTCTGTAGTGCGAGACTCCTCCGATCGTCATTGCTAGAAAATTCGATCCTTGGAGAAACCTGCCGACGATAAATCCCGGCAGAGAGAACAAATTCTAAACGCAATTGTTTAAACAAAAAGCAGTGTATAATTTGTTATGGTTCTACAGACTTTTTAAAAGTGTTCCCAACAAAACGATCTTTCGAAAATTTTACACCGGTGACCTCTAAACAATTCGCGATAGTAAAATTTCACCGCTCGCGGAAAAAAAGAAATAGTACAAAATACAGGGGCTACACAGTTCGCATTGGACTCGAGCGACTGCACAGCGATATTACCTGAAACACAGTGCTCAAAATACAGTGTGCTCAAAGTAAATTATTACAGTTCCTATACTGTCCTCTTTGGACTCGAACCGCTCTACTGTATCTTTTACTGGAACACACAGTCCCAAATACAGTGTAGTCAAAAGTAAATTTTGACAGTTCAATACTGTAATATAAATTTAACAAAACTTGTAATTTGACATTCGGTTAATCTGTATTATGTACAATGAATGCGCCAGTTATATCGACAGCGTTTATGTAGGTGTTTTAACAGTGAAGTCCTCTGTTCTAGAAACTGGTTAGCAACAGATATAGTTTCAGTTTTGAACCGTTGCTTTTTACAGTGTGAACACAGGAAACGTTCTTGTTTTAATACTGTAATTCAAACTTGATGAACCCCGTAATTTAATAGTGCCACAAATCGTATAGTATACAAAATTAGGGGTAAAAATAACATTAGATAGCGCTGAAAGAACAATTAAAGCGCTGAAAGAACTGCCAGTCCTTTGTGTCCTGGTCGCACCACGCTCGAGACAAGTCCAAACCAGTGAATACCGTTCACAACGTCACACTGTAAATTTGATTATAAAAATAAAATTAAAAAAATTCGGCGAAACCTTCGCTTACAATGTATATTGTAAGCAATGTAGTGTGTATACACACACACACACACACACACACACACACACACACACACACACACACACACACACACACGCACACACACACAAAGGCTGACATGTTTTTTTCAAACGGAAACATAACTTTTTTTTATTGCCAAAAAATTTGTCAGCTGAAAACTAAAAACTTTTGTTGAAAAAATTTTTTGATAAAGTTCATAGTTTTCAAGTGGGAACATAATTTTCAATTATTTCAGATGTATCCAGGATTTGTGTGTGTGTGTGTGTGTGTGTGTGTGTGTGTGTGTGTGTGTGTGTGTGTGTGTGTGTGTTCGTGTGTGTGTGTGTGTGTGTGTTTTCGAATGTATGACCACTTGAACAAAAAAAGAATCAAATTTTTTTGTTGAAAATTTTGGTTTTTTTTTTTTTTTTTTTTCAAATTTGGACGATATTTCATGAGAAAATTTTGGAGGAAAATCGATGAAAAATAGTTTTTTTTTCCATTTTAAGAGCGTTTGTGCCATTTTCAGGCCCAAAAACGTGTTTCTTTAAATCCTTGACGAACTTTGATCACGATGGGTAGAAAAACACACACACACACACACACACACACACACGCACGCACGCACGCACGCACGCACGCACGCACGCACACACGCACGCACGCACGCACGCACGCCCGCACGCACGCACGCACGCCCGCACGCACGCACGCACGCACGCACGCACGCACACACACACACACGCACAAATCCTGGATACATCTGAAATAATTGAAAATGATGTTCTCACTTGAAAACTATGAACTTTATCAAAAAATTTTTTCAACAAAAGTTTTTAGTTTTCAGCTGACAAATGTTTTGGCAATAAAAAAAAGTTATGTTTCCGTTTGAAAAAAACATGTCAGCCTTTGTAACGCCGCCATTTTGAATTTTGGCTCCTCAAATAAATTTTTTTCAAACGTCCCCCTTCAATCCCTAGAAGTTTTGTTCCACACAATATTTCGTCCGAGCAATATTTTTCGAGAAAATTCAGGTGTAAGATTAAAATGGGACACCCTGTATATATATATATATATATATATATATATATATATATCAAGAATATACTGAAGTGAATGAGACATACAAAAAAAGTTTATCCATAAAAGAAGTTTGAGAAAACTGTGTAGAAAATATTAAAAAATCAGTCACATACACAGGAACGTACCTTTTTGTAAATAATTCTCTCGCTTTATAATTTCTTGAATTATGTCGCACAAATTTCAACATTCGCATACTAACTGGCAATCCTTTGTGTCCTGGCCACGTGCCTCACCCCACGCGCGAGACAAGTCCTAATTCGACAAGAACGTACCTTTTTTTTAATTCTCTCTTTCTTTATTATTTCTTGAATTCTGTCGCACAAATTTCGATGTCCGCGTCCCATCTACCGCGCACTACTAACTGGCAATCCTTTGTGTCCTGGCCTCGTGCCTCATGTGCGTACAGCATAAAAAACAGTGATCGCATTTAAATTTTACAGTTGAATATTTTTACTGAAATCACTGATGTATTCACAATATCAAACTGTAAATAAATCAGTGTAACTTTAAAAATCTCAGAATGCACAGATTACGTCACGAACTGTCGAAAGAAGAGTAAAACTACCGTGCCACACTGTACAATTTAATTAATCACTCTGTACTCAATACAGTCTACACTGTAACCCTTGCAGTTTGCGTACAGTATAAAAATCAGTGATCTCATGTAAATTTTACAGTTGAATATTTTTACTGAAGACACTGATGTATTCACAATACCGAACTGTAAATAAGCCAGTGTAACTGTAAAAATCTCAGTGTGTACAGGAAAATTCGTCATTTTTGTAGGAGCGGATTTACATTACTTTGTTTTACTGTAAAATGAAATATGGCACCTTGTTTTTCATGCGGTTTATACTGTGATTTTCGCTGTTTCTTTTATTCCATGCTCTTCTGTAGTGCGAGACTCCTCCGATCGTCATTGCTAGAAAGTTCGATCCTTGGAGAAATCAGCCGAACATAAATTCCGGCAGAGAAAAATATTGTCAGCGTATTTTTTTTCCAGTAAGTATGAAATTTTACTACTCTTTCGCAGAGTGAGACTCGGTCGATCTCGTTGCTCGCGAATTTGGTCGGCCGCAGACAACCTGCCGAAGATAAGCCATGGCAGAGAAAAAATACCGAACGCAATTGTTTAAACAAAGAGCATTGTAAAATTTTACAACTCTTTTGTAGAGTGAGTGTCGAGCAATCTCGGTCGTGAGTCGAGATTTTGGCGGAGAGCGAATTCGTCGACGATGAGCGACATCGTGATGCCAAATAATCCTCGAGCTTGTTTGTTTGAATTAATTGAAAAAGAATGGGAAACTGCCAGCACCCCTCTACCATAGGAGTATCTAGCAAACCCCGTTTGCTAGGAAGTTCAACCATGAAGAAATTTCCACCGATGACCGCCGTCGACAAAAGAAAATCGATTTCAGAGCATTTGTTTAAACAACGCGCGATCGAAAAAATTCACCGCTCATCCGTAAAGCTAGGCTAGCAATCTTGATTACTCGAGAAGTTGACCAGCAAAAATGCTGCCAAATATGAACCCTGGTACAGATAATAATGCTAACACATTTGTTTAAATAATGAGCATTGTAAAATTTTACCACCCCTTTGTAGTGAGTTTCGAGCAATTACGTTCGCTCGAAATTTTGGCAGGGATCGAAATCGTTGACGATAAGCGGCATCGAGGTTACAAATGGTGCTCGAGCTTATTTGTTTAAATGAATTTAAAAAGCATGAGAAAATACCGTCACCCTTCCACACGACGAGACTAGGTGGTGGCCGTCGTCGAAAATAAAAAATCGATTCGATGGCATTTGCATATACAATCTAAAATGCAACAAAGTTTCACTGCTCTCCTGCCGAGCGAGCGCATGCTTCCAATAAAAGCGTACCATGGTCGCTACGCATAGTTGTGTGTATTGTGTGATACACACCTAGATGTAAGGTGTTTGCGTACGACCGAACGGCGTGCGAGAATGTATTCGTTCTTTCTGCACGCGGCCGGTGTAGCAAACACATCCACATGCGCGCGCACGCGCGCGCTCAGCGATCGCCGTCTGTTTGGCTTCGACTCTTCGTCCCAGTGCGAAGCATCGAGACCGAATTTGCGAGCGCTGCGCTGTCCGTCGGTAGCAACTCGTAGCTAAAAACTGCGAGATCTGCGCGACCGACGTAACGAGAGGCCGCGTCGAAATTTTTTGGCGTGTGGCACATCGCCTTCATGCCTTGCACCACTTTTCATGCATTTTCGACAAATTTCATAAAAATTAAGGGTGTTGGGGGAAATTAATAATGAATCCGTATTTGGGGGGTAAAAATACATCGATATGGACTGAGAAAAAAAATTACATGTTCAAAATGTTTTCCCATCTCGACCAAAAATAAGTAGCTTCCCTGAATCGTCGAACATTTATTTTCGGTTTACATTTGAAGCTCCGCTTTGTTTGCATTTCTTTCGTCATCGTTTCTCTCAAACCCTCTTCAAAAAGCCATTAAGTACAATCGTGCTGTCGCTGAAAACCCCCGTAATCGGAGAAAAATAGAAGAAGGCCAGTTTTTTGACAGGCGATTGTCGGTGGGTGCCGCGGGTGCTAAATCCAAGTTTGCCTAAAAATCGGGGTGCAGGGTTTTTTTATGCGATGAAGGGCAATGGGGATCGATTGATGCCCAACTACAACCCGTACGAGGTCGGCGGCGTGAGGCAAAATGTTCCGAAAAATCCTGGCTTTAGTTTTGTCTACAGCGCCGAAGTCGTGGAAGTTCATTTTGGGGGTGAAAAAGTGGGGTGAAATTTTGAAAAATCATTTTCATTTCAAAAACTCTTTAGGAAAAATTCGTTCACTTTTTATTCAAATGGGAACGTTGTAGCTCTTGAAAAGACGCGTCGATCGAGTATGTGATCATTCTCCGATAATATCGTCACACCCAAAAAAATTGTTGAAATACAAAAAGAAATTGTTCATTGAATAACTAAAAAACAATCGATTTTTCGGGCATGGTTTTAATGTGCGAAATGTGGAGAACAATTTTCTGTATATTTTTGTTGCTATGGACCACCCTTGAATTTCAATTTTCCCACCCCACTCGGGGGTTGAAAATGAAGGATATTTTAACCCTTACTTGCCACCGTGGGGGTCGAAACAACCCCACCACTTTTTGTTATGCGAAAATGTATTGATGATGTGTATTTTACAGAAGTGTGGTAAGTAAGGGTTAAAAACGGAGCATCGACTTTCGCAACATTTTTCATTTCTATACACATTTTTCCGTTTGCTTCTCTTTCGGCCATTTTTCAAGTCGACTTTGCCGGGAATCTAATTGAGATATCAGGATGACTTCAACGGCATTGTCTAAGTCTATCAAAATCCTTTTCGAAACCCTCCAAATAAGTTTATGCCACTTAAATAGGACCGATGCTACGGCTATTTGAAGCGTTAGGATTTTAACGATTTTGGGAAAGTAGCCAGAGCCAAATTTTTTTCTTCTGCTCAAAATTACACGAGCTAGATACGAAGAACGTATTTTCACGGATTTTTGAAGATTTTTTTATAAAAATTGAAGGTTCTGGGGAAAATTAATTGTACATTCGTGTTCAAAGGGAAAAAATACACAAAAATGGACTTTTTTGAAAATATTAAAAATCCTAATTTGTTTTCCCATCTCGGTCCAAAAATGTTGCTTTACCGAATTGTAGATCATTTCTTTTTTCTGTTTGGATTTGGTACTCTGCTTTATGCGCATTCTCTTCGTAATCGTTTTTTCTTTAAAATTCCGTTTGACTCATGGTATTCCGATGATTTTTCAATTTTTCCATACTTGACGCTGCGCAGCTCACTTCGTACCTAGCAGCGCCGGGGTTCAGCACTTTTCCCACCATACACCGCACGAATCGATCCGTGTCGTATAGTGGAAAGTCGTGCTTAAATTGAAGTTATCTCGATCGTGGACCCAGTTTACCATCAGAAAGGACTAAGACCCAAATTGAAGTCTTGAGTCCTATTTTAATTTCATATTTTCATAATAAAGACATAGGAAACGTACAATTTTAAATAATTCTAACGACAGTAAGGTTTATTACAAGCGAAAGTAATACTTTGCTGGATATTTGCGTACAATTCTTTTGCTTTACCACATGTAGCAATAAGTGGTAAACGTCTTCGAGTAGTATATTTTCACATGAATCGTTGCATTTCAACTTTTAATGATCTAAGCTCAGAAATCTCCAGGCGCTCGCTTCGACCAAACTGTTTATTCATAACTTTGCAAATTTAAAGTATTTTCCAGGTGGAGTAACTTTTCCCATAAGTTATGTTTTAAATTCAATCGTGCAACTAAATTCTATTCAAATCAAACGCAATTCGGTTGGCACAATAAAGCTTATTCGACTCAAAATCAGTTTTCCCGTTGTAATCATTTAATCTAAAAGGGTTCACTCCTCTGTCATATCCAAAACACAAGTTCTCACTCCAGTAACTCTCGACCATTCCACCCTCGGCTGTCTCTTTACACGCAGGAAGATTTTGCGCGAAAGCAAATTTGAATAATGTCTTTTATCGGCCTGTTTTCCACTATATCCCATAGCTGCCAGGCATATTCGCCGAACAAGTAGAAGTAGCGCGCATGTATATTTTCATACAGGTGATATACACGAGGTAAAGAGGGGGTTCGAGGGAGTGCAATTCCCGTGTGACTCGCTGGCATCAAGGACGAGGAGAAAATCTCTAGGGATTTGATATCGTCAACGTGGAAGCATTTGCTTTGGAGTAGACTACCTTACGTGTATTTTGGATTATCACCAGACGATCCTCTCCGGCAGGGAGAAACTTTTTCCCAACGTCTCGATCGTATGGCAAAGAAAAGTGTTCGCTCGAGATTTTAGCGTAATATTGTGCAGGAAACTTAGCGAGGCGCTCTTGCGGCCATTTCTGATATACATCGGTAAGATATAACCGCTTCGAGGGGAAAGTTTAACGTTTCAGATTGAGCCTTTTGTATTTATTTTCATACGTACCCTCTGTAGAAAAGAAAGGGCGATAGGTTCATGAAAATATCGGCCCATTAAAAATGTATCATCCGCAATTTATGTCCATTCAAAATACTCCTTCCCTTGCTACGAATAAAAGAGGGGATTTGCGGTTTCTTTGGATATCAGGAAAACGGTTGCCGGTCGCTTCTATTCTCGTTCTCCCTTTGTTTTTTTCTCAAGCCGGCCGATTAAACTCTTTGCATCGTGGGAGGGAGCTTCCAGAGGAAAGCAGTCTGTGGGTAAAGCACACTGGAGGTAATTTGTGGAAAAAGGACTGACAAAAAGGGTTTTTCTCGGGGTGTTTGGTGGGGATAATGCGACCCCTGAGATGCTGCTCGGACCGCGGAGTGATCTACGGTACTTTATCCACATCCACATCCAGCATTGTACTTATTTCAGTGTACGCTGATGCCGTGAGAGAGATGGAGTCGTCGAATAACCGATTTTTGACCCTACGAAGCATCCCGTCACGACAATATTACCTCTCTGATGTTGCTGGAGTGTTTTTTGAACCTGCGAACAAAAAGTATGCAAATCTTGCGGAACTCGGGATGGGAAAAAGCAACGGTTTCCCTCGTCCATCCGGTGTGCTGCGAATGCTGACCCCGGCAACCCAGCGTCGACGGACCGAAAACTCATTAACAAATGCAAACGAAGTTACGCTGTGGACAAATTTAATAAAATCGTGCACGCACAATTACTTTTTCGCTCGCACCGACGAACCTCCGTTTAAGGGGATGAACACGATGGGTTTTCGAGCTTGAAAATCCGTCGAACTTTTAACCACAACTATAGCCGTCCGTATAATTGCGAAAGGACTGCTCCGATAATTGCGTTTTTTTCACTAGTACTTTCTCATTTTTTACAGCACGTGAATTAAATGTTCAGAGTAATCTACATTGAGTTTCTTGAAAATATTATTTCGAGCCCACAACAGAGGGAGACATTTTTTACAAATTGACAACATTGGTGTAGAATTTCTTAACCTCACGTAACAGAGTTGTCGCAAGCAAAGCTAGCAAAGTTTTAACTTTAAAACTAGACAAGTGACAAAAAAATGCATATCATGTTCCTAAGTATAATACGAAGTTAAGTATTTCCTTTTTATTTAAATTTACGGAACGTTTCTGTCTTATTGAAATTTACGGAACGTTTCAGTATTTCGTATATTTTGCAACCTTCTGCCAACCACCTCCGAGAAAACTTCATCCCGCTGCGTCTCCATCCTCAATTGCTGGCCGAAAGGTAGCCATGAGGGTGCGTCCATCGCCCCAAGGAATTTCCTTCGGACGTTGATTCATACAGGGGAAAATCAAATTTTACGGATTGCGGTCAGTATTTGAATATTGCATTTGAATATCTTAGGTGGGTCGGATGGATCCGCGCGCCGACCGCGGGTACTCGACAGACCCGGTCGTCGAATGCTTCGAGAAATCTGAATTTCCCGTTTCCGCGGGATCAACAATTGGAAAAAATCTTCCGCGTGTCTGTAAAAAGAAAGGAATCTGTAAAATAAAGTAGGAAAAAACGGCCGGTGAGAAATTCAGCAGAGTACAATGATTTTACTCAGAATATCTTCCCGCATTCATCCTCCATCACTCGACATTAATCTGAAACCGTGCCAGATTCAAATCTTCCTGACAATATGATTTTCGATTATTTGGCAGCTCTATTCTTGGGCGTGGCTTGTAAAATTACGTTTGTAGGATTTTTGCCAGTGCGGTACGGGGATTTTGAAAAAGACGCGTGTTAAATGATTCTAGGAGATCAAGGCCTTGATGCGGACCTACCAGGAGTTAATGAGCATCAGGATAAAACGATCCTACTCTCAAGCGTCTTCGGCACGGGTAATACTTTTAATCGCACATTGCAACAGGCATCATACGGTATTTGGTTGATATGTACCACCCAGGATCGTTGGTTTCCAAAATGGCTACGATACACGGACAGTCATCACTGTCAATTTCCCAATTCTCACTCTTCGGATTGGGCGGTCTTTCGGCTATTCTTTCGTGTTTCTCGTTCTTACTACACTCACGCCTAGCCTGGAATATATAAGAATAAAACATCGGGGCGCTACCCCCGCGAGACATCGGCGGATGATTTGTGAGTGGAAACAATAAGCGCTCTCTGCAATATTCATCACGAGGGCTCGGGCACACCCCGCCGTACATGGACCCGCGTACGGCCGCTCATTTCTTTCTCTCTCCTTTTCCTCCCTTTTATATCCTCGTACACGCACAACACTCGAGAACGAGAGAGAGAGAGAGAGAGAGAGAGAGAGAGAGAGAGAGAGAGAGAGAAAGGAAATACTCGCGAAGATACATATATCTTAGGAAAAAGCGAACGCAGAGACAGATATAGAAAGATGAGCGTGAACTGCCTCGCGTCGGAAGAAGAATAAGGAACGGAGGGACGAGGGTGGAGTAAAAGAATAGAGCGGTGCAGGGAGAAGGGTGTCAGTAGTAGTGTGTCCAGCTAAAAGTTTGATGGGTTACCGCGCGCCCAAGGGAAATGGCAGGAGGGCACATTACTAGGCACCTCGCGTTGACCTCACACCTCGCGGCCCAGGACCTGAAGGATTTTCGGATTCTATCAAACTGGACAATGCAATAATGCGAGGATCGACAGAACCAGCAGCGCCATGGCAGTTGGAAGCTTCTTCAGAATTTTTCAACGTGGTGACGCCCCGCTTGCTGACCGAAACCCTAGCCCACTGTCGGTTCTGACACACGTGAAAAATGGACACCTCTAAACACGATCTTCTCCCTACATCATTCGCATGGGGTGGCGTGAATGCAAAATGGGATCGTAATGTGTTCAAATCTTTCTGCCTTTTTGCAATATCAAATTTTACTGCTACTGTGGGTACTGATAGATACTCAGATACAACTATGCTGAATGCCCTATGTTCAGGTGCTTTTGGAACGTATTTTGGAGAATTTTCTTGGCGAGACCAATAATGGATCTTATCAGCTACTTACTTTTTTGTCCGTGCGCGCTTTGCATCCCCATTTTACCGGAGCCATACAGAACACATACAAAGACAATCTGAGGGCGAAGCGAAGCCGCAGCAAACAGGGATTCTGAGATATACTCGAGGACATTTTAAATTGGCCATTATACTATTTAACTTGAGGGACTGCCGACTGCGGCCCACCGTACTGAGTACACTCCACGTACGATTGGTACGGCGAGTGTATAAAGAGGTGGGCGAGGCACAAGGGAGCATGCCCACGGAGGTACCGAAGGATCTGGCAAAGTAATCGAGAGCGGAGAAACTGAACTCTCAGGACCCATGTTGCTTCGTCTCTCCGTCACGTTAGGTTTGGACGAGGTTAGTGCAGAGGCTGTATCACGTGTGTGCAACGCGTCTCACTCGCGCTCGCTTCGCTGCTGTAACTACCCCATTCAAACGGGAGCAAACAGAGTTAACCGTATTTGACTACGCCTTCCTATATCCTGCTACTCGGTGATCCAATGTCGCAGTCACTCGGACCGGAAACTATTATTTATATGTCTCCTCGGTTACGATTGGCCAGCCACTCACATCAGTGAAAACAGCACGCGGCATTTCGCCACGGTGAGTATTCGCAAATTGGTATGTCGTGTGGTATGCTGTGTGTCCTTGACGACTAAAGATTCGGCCATCTAGATGAGACGCTGGATTCACGTGATACACTTCCGACAGAACTTTCCAGGTGCACCCTTGGACTGTCACGCTTCGCCAAGCGTCGTTGGGAATTATCCCAACGGATCGGTAGAGTCAATGAAGGCCTCGACTCTGCTGATCCGTTGGGATATCCTCTCCATCCCTACGGAAAAGAGAATATACGATTATCCGTCGGATCTTTGCTAGCAGATTGAAATGTATGTAGCATAGAGTATGTTGATAGGAAAATCCCAATAGCCTGATGGACCGTTGAAACGACTGTTTGATTTAAACGATAGGCTAACGTAAAATCAACCATAGTGGCTTTCGTTTGTCATCTTGCCCTACAATAATGATCACAATTTCTGCGAAAAATATACCTGTACTCTGGATGTGTCATACATCGACCATATATTGGATCGTTGCACAGTGAAGAAAAAAATGTCATTCTGATTGGTCATCAATATTTGGGATCGATCGATAGATTTGTCGCTGGCGTTTCATTCGTCCAACCAGCGCGGTGTCAATTTTTTTGATACATTTTATTCGTCCCTGCCTCCCCTTTTTCAGTCAGTTATTTTTCGAACCAGTGTCTATTCCCACTGGGACGCGGAGAGAACTCGATGTACATCTATTTTTTTTGATGAATTTTAACGAGACCCAGGCATTGTCGGGCGTTTCTCGGAATTGGCAAGAGCCCCAGTATGCACCCAGGGCAAACAGAAGACAATGCGAGTCGCGAGACTTTTAATCAAGCGCGCCTTCCCTGTCTCTTTTTTCTCCATCGTCTTTCACCACATCGGTGGTGTGCTCTCTGCAGCGGAATTAACTCAAATTACGCCACGTGGGGACTGGCGATACCACCGGTATGGATTTAGAATTTATGCGGTCCTTACAGAATCCGCGGGACAACGCTCTCTTTCTCTCTCTCCCTCGAACCATTGTTCCCATGTACATGTGCAAAAGTCGCTGCAGCACGAAGAGTCTCGACCAAACTTTAATGGTTACCGCTTTACTTCAATCACGATCTTGTGGAGCACACGGTTCTCAATAATTACTGTGTCCTCCGGGGCATCGTGCGACTTTAGTCTCTATATAACGAATGTGTTCATTCGTAAAAGTTCCGCGTCAGTGTACTAAAAAAAGACGGATCGCTGTATCTCCGGCAAGCCTTCCAACACTGTGTTATAGGCAAAGAAATTGCTACAATCAAAGACAAACAGGGCAGTGTTTCCTGTTCGACGTATTGTGAACAAACTCTATTCATTATTCGTGTTGAAATAAAAGGATCGAGGGAAAGAAGGAGAGCGGAAACGAACTGGGCGACCGGACCAAGCATGTACGGAAAAATAAAAATGGGTCTGTCGCTCCCCATATTAAGTGCAGGCAGCTTCGGATCCAGGACACCCATGGGGCCGCGACTAGGGTCACAGCGACGTATTTAAATAAAACATCGAATCGCGCTGCAATTTACCCCTTACCCTTTCCTCCATCGCCCCTTCCATCGGGCTTTTCCCTCCGGGGGCATGCATACTCTCCTCTAGCAAGCATCCTATCCTGCAGATAAACAAATTAAGCTGCAATGGGCAACACCTCCGGTACGATGAGACACACAGGGTACGTTCAGGTTTCAACGAATGCTTGCAATTTTCGAATTAAACATGTACTGCATCGAGCTCTCGATATTTGTGCTCCTGAATCAATACCACGATGCGAAAACTTGATCAATTATTCAATTATTCAATCATTTGCACATTTCACACATTGAAACACTATTTTGAAAAATTCCAAGATTTTGGTGGCCCATTATTAATGGCAATGTAAAAAAAATCCAGAAGAGAAGTGAAGTAGGCCACCTAGAGACAAATTATGAACTGTCTGGAATAAAAACTGCATATTAGCGATATAACAATGTTCTGTATCTGCAGTCAATTCATCGTAAGAACGCGACACCCATGGCATACAAAATATCGACGAGTCCAATTTTCGCAATTCCTCAGTAGGTGGAGTGAGAAGCAATATCATTGAAAACGACAGCCGAGAAGTGGTCAGTCTTGCAGACATGTATCGTTCAACCGCCCTGATTGTCACAACCACAATCGTAGATGCAATCGCCGCGAAATGTAGTTTCTTAACTGTAAACGAAAAATGGTGTGCACTAAGCATTCCAGGCAATACGGCGAAGCCGACAACAACAAAGGAGCCGGTTGATGCGTTTCAAAGTCTCGGGGGACGGGCCACAACGATTAATCAGCTGTTGGCAAGGCGGAGGAATCCGTCCCAGGGGTAGTTGTGCGTACAATGCCAGTATACTATTCCGCGGCATCAGCGCATCGGCAGTTTTTCTGAAATCGCCTCTTTGCGAGACCTCAACATACCGGTGTGAAAAGACGCATTCGCGTGTAACTGTCATGGTTGTTTATGGTGGAAAATACAGGGATCGGTTCAACATCGTATGCGGTGGTCTAACATGATGACTAGACTCGATATGTCCAAATATTGAGCTGCTCTGAAGATAGAACCGGAGGATATGCGAGCGATGATTCCCCAGAGTATAGCAATGCTGTATGATCTTTCTGCTTTTGCCCGTGTTCCATGCTCCTAAAATCAGATGGAACAGGTAAGATGATGGGGAACGGCTCGCATAAGATCATGGGAACGTTTTTTTGTTGCTGCATAACATATGAATTTATATCTGCGCAACGTATAAAACATCTTCCTACTTGCAGAAGCAAGGCAACTCTGAAAAGGATAACGGTGCTATATTTTCTGCCGCAGCATTACGTAGACCACGGGAGCGGGGTCGCCGAAGGCGCACGCGATGCCACGGAGTTGAGATTTACGTTAGTTTTATATTCCAAGGACCTGCTCCCTCACGCGCCTGTTGGTACAAGCGATCCATCATTTACCCTGTGTCCGACTCCGAAGTATCATTTCGAACAGTAATCCCGTGGCGATACCACAGTGCGCGAAGCAAAAGCTATACAGCTCCCCCTCACGTATCTCGAGGGCACCTCGAAACTTTTGGCAAAAACAGAAGCTTTTTTCTCGCCTCCTTCGTCTTTGGTGATGCGAGGTGAGCTCGTTCTTCCGTAACCGAAGCCTGCTGGTCGTCAAAAGTACGAGCATCTTTGCCCGCCACTTCTACCGTAGATTTTCCTGCGGGCTCGTCGTTTCTCTTTTCCATTTTTCTTATTTTCTCTTATCTGTTCTGCTGCCGGGGCATTCGCACTCTCACTTCTTTGCCACGAATGCTTTGGCATGCATCACGTTGTCCCTAAAGATTCGGCAAGCCCGTGGTCCGAGAGGCTCCCGCACAGACGGAAACGGAGTCGAACAGAAAGCAGAGTCTTGAGACGGCTGAAGGCCCCAGCGGACCGAAAAGCCACAAGAAAACGGAGTACATGCACATACGCGGTTATCCACGGCACACCGCGTATCCATGTTCGCACGGTTGCCATGGAATTTTGAGTGTCCAAGTGGAAGCTCGAAAGAGGCGAGCGGAAAGAAAACGAGCCGAAGCTCGCTCACGTGGTGATGAATATTTCTCTGGTCTCGCGAATTATCATACGGAATGAGATTGCGCCTGAATTATTGAAGAGTGCCGCTTGGCTGAGCTTGAATCAACGAAGAGTGAACCTACTCGAGGTTATTGCGAGCGTCCTCCGGCGTCTTACTCATACCCGCGAGTAAACTCAGACACGTCAAAGGTGGATGACGCGGCTTTTCACAGGTCTTATCGACACGATGGTGCGCGGCATTTTTCACGAAGGATAGTTACGACACTTCAAAGGTAGATGGAACAAAATGGTGACGCTAGTCTGGTTGGAATATACGAGTAAACTTTTGGTATGCTGGTTGAAGTGAATTTCAATTGCATTTTTTATCTTTTGACTTTACATTTTAAGTTGAAAAAAGTGGTTCGCCATTGCCTCGGTATCGACACGCGTCATTTGTTCGAGGCGTCGTAACGCCCCAAAGGTTTGCATCCTGCACTAAAAACCAACTCTTGTGCACCCCAAATATTTGTGACGGGTACCTTTTCTTCTCGACGGTATACAGCAGTCTGCGTACGTCCCGCCCCGTGGACTCCAACTGCCTTGGCTCTCAGCTCGCGGCACCGCCAACAAATTGCACCCCGACGCCTCTTGGGATTCGCGAAGTTATGACCGGGGCCGACAACTTTCCGACTTCGGAGTAATTATCTTTCTCCGGCTGCGCACACGAGGAAACGATATAGGAGAGCGCGCTACATGTCGAAACCCTTCTGGGCGAAGGAGTATTTATGAAGCCAATCGACGCCGGATATCGAATATCCTTGATGTGATGTATTGTATATTGCTCCCACACGCGGCCGCGTTTGGCGCTATGGGTAGTAGGTAATCTCATAAGTACGAGCCATTGACATCGCAAGGTTAGATTTTATCGAAAATATATTCCTTTCTGCAGGATATACGGAATAAAGAAGTGACGTTCAGAGCTTAAAATACACCATGCCATTCGCTGAACGACGTTCACGTTTATTTGCTGATATCAAAGTTCGTGATTGGACGACCTTGGGCGTGCTCGTCTGTATTTTTTAGACAATCATGTTCACGTATTACATAACGATACCCAGTTACTCGATTAAGCGGCGAGATCCCTTTATAACGCAAAGAAGAGCTTATGGCCGAAAATGAACTCCACGTGAAAGCTGAGGGACTACTTTATGGCCTCGAAATCGCAAATTAATCAGTCGGTCATTTAGACACAAAATTGTCGAGTCTGAAACGTTAAACGCGTTTTCGTGAAAACCACTTTTTGTGAATCTCCTACAAAATAAGTCAACAAAACTGTTTGATCGATCATTTTGAAATTTTTCACATTTCAGATCACATAATTTTGATCTGTGTTAACCTAAAGTTCTTGGAAAATTATTTTGTAAAATCACTTTTTCATCGACAAATACTTTCATCAAAATTTCATGAAAGATAGAACATTCTTTCAAACACGTACCATGTTTCGATTTCCCACTTAGGATTTCTTGGGTCCGCATAAAGCGTGTGGGCCTTAGATATCTACAAATATTTCAGATAAATGCACCAGGAGCTAGGTTGCAGTGTCTTTCGGCCGCCGTTTTTAAACAATAAAAAAATTTGGAAAATTAAAAGATGGAGATAAAATTTTATTTATGCGAAATACATAGTTTCGACAAAAAAATCTTGGAAATTCGCGTATAAATTAATGAAAAACATCGAAGATGTAGCTGTATCTATGTTCGAATAAGAAATGCCATTAAAATAAATATTATTTTTCTCATTATTATTCCTGCGTTCCAATATCGTGTCGATCGTTTACACATCACCGTATCCGTTAGACGGATTTTCCAAATAAAATCGACTTCTACCACTATTCGTATCCGTAGTGAATGCGAAATGGAGAATGGACAAGCGAGCCTCGCCGACATGCCCGGGGTAAAGGAGTAAACAGCAAGAGACCTCAAGGTGGAGGTGGCACTGAAGTACCTGGAGCATCTATATATTCCACTGTACATAGGGGTAGAAATTCTCTCCTCTCTCTCACGACATCTGCAAAGGCGCACGGTGGTTGCGCGAACGGCCACCAGGGGCGTGTCCGGTGCCGCCTTCGCAGCAAAGGCTTCGTTCCGAGGCCACCAACCCCCGAGGCCACCACCCCCGTTGCCTACCTCTATGCACCTTAACTCTTAATTTGTAGAAACCCATGCTTAATTGAAGATACAGGCCGCACTACTTGACGCTGCTCCTTCCGTTGGTGCACTTGCGCATTACGACGCCACCGCCCGAGAGTTCGTAATCCGCCATCGAGATATCTTAACATGATGCATTAAGGAATGCATAAGATGAACAAACGCGGCACTGACATATCAGATGAGAATACTTATAGAAAACACAAAAATATTTTTTTTAATGAAGATATATTTGACCGCCATAAAAGTTGGCGGAAGATTGAACCTTCGGTGTGAAAGTTTGATTGTCAAACTTTTCGGCGGGTCAATGTAGCACAGAAATGGGAAAAAAACATCGCATTCATCTTAGGTATGCTAATCAAATCGTTATTCATCCGCTCACTGTACCAAGTTCCTCCTGATTTATCGCTTAATATTTAGTTTTTCAAGTTTCCGACGGAGGCAAAGATATTTATCTTCGTACAGTTTTAATATAACCTGCACCCACCCTGTACCGTAGACGCTTTACATCTTGGACCAAGATTGGTGTGGAATACGGCCATAGTCCACCCAAATATTGAGGTCGCCAGTAATTGCTAACTATTTGCGGGTAAACAGGATGCGCGGAGTTCGGTTTATCAATCACTTTGGGAGTAAGTACAGTACAATCCTTCTACAATCCCGAATATAGACGGGACATCCTGGCTATATACTATATACGAAGCAGGCCCCCCTGTGGAATTTGTAGATTGATAATCCAAGCATGGCCCAGAATTGGATCGATTCGGTTAATCACGACAGACACTGGAGCTCCATGAGGTCAGATCGAACGACCTTTCGATCTGACCTAAAATCGAAGTGAAGTTCCAGAATAATGTCAGTTTTGTCAAAGACAAAAATGTGGCCAAAACGTGATACGGGTACATAAGACATGCCTGAAGGAAAGCATCTGAATATTTCATCTGACATTGATCTGGCGCATACTTCAATTTTTTTGACTGCGTCGATAACTTACCATAAAAGCTAAAGATGCATAGTGGTTCCAACGAGACCATTATGCTCTAACCGAATCCAATGGGTATCACGAGGTGACAATCTCTCAATCTCTGACAACTTTCTTGTATCCTCGTCGATGTACGATACATATTTGCCAAGAGCGAAGGAGAGATGGAGACGAAGAATTATAGAAAAATATGATCTTATATTATTTAGAACGAGGGTGGGATCATTCGCGACGTCGCGGGGATCGGCGTCTACACCTTCGGCATAGGATTCGAGAGAAAGTCTCTGAAGACCCTTTGTCGGAGCGAAAACCAACGTCGCAGACTACCATCCATCCATCTATATATATGCTTCCGAAACAGCGAAGCGTCGAACGCCTCGAGATGCTGCGACTAGCTACCAACGAGATACCCTACACATACGTCTACGTGCCCTCTCGCGGCAAATATATCACGATTTTTTCTTTGACAATAAACTTCGTGAAAGTGTCGTGTTCCTCGACATGCCGCGGTATTTGTGAAACTAAACGAACCGTTGTGGGGCCCGCGACGGCATGTCCAGTCGCGTCTGCGGAATTAATAGGATTTCCCAGCCAATCAAAGTCTGACGGAAGTGCGAAGGGAGTGTGGTTAACCTGGCGTAATGGAGGTCAGCTCCTTTGGGGCAACAAAGGAAGAGCCTTCTTGGACTTCTGGAAACTGGTCGCACCGCAATGTCCGCGATGATATCCCTGCGGCGTAGAAGACGACGCGACTACCTCCAGACACTTGCCGAAGCTTAGGATGGATGTTGGCTGGTTTATATATGTCTGTATACTTGTGCTCGTGTGCGAGCCGTCGAACCCCTGCTCTGATGACGATTGTCGCCTTGATTTCACGTCAGGGAATTGCATCGCAAGAGCCGCTATCAGAGAGACTAGTCAAACACAGCCGGAAAGACAATAAAATGATACAGTCGATGACACAAGGACATAAGTCACTTTTAGTTTCGAACCGAAATAATGTGATGTCAGAATGAGTTTCTGGTTACGTCGCAGATGGATTCATTTTGGATTACAGGGTACTTAAACTGCTTTAAATAGTAATGAAGTCGTTTGTTTTCGAAAGTGCGCCCAACCTGACTATTTTTTGGTGAAGGTGAATTCATGATCATACTTTGCTAAATTATTAATAGTAACAAAAATGCGCCTCTCATATGCTATTTCCGGTTAAGGGGCCACGTCCACCTAGAGGCCCAAAAAATGGCCATATTACGGTATTTTTTTCAGGGTTACGGTTGGTGAAAAAGAAACGCATTTTTTAACGCAAAGCTATATATAGGGAGAACCTTGAAGAAAACACCAATAAACGCAGAAAAATAACAAAAACATGGCTGCCGGCAGATGATATGGTTTTCAAAATCGGTGGACATGATATCTCGAGAATCACTCGATGGACTGTTTCTAAATTTATAGGAGATACGATGAGAAACCGTTAAAGGTCATTGACGACCCCACTTTTTAAAATCGATCTTCATCTTTTAATAGTAACGCAAAAATTACGACTTTTTTCATAGATTTTGTATGCTCGAGTTTCAATTCGTCACGATTTTGTTAATAAAACAATATTTAAAAAATTGACGATCGTTAACCATGATCGTGGCCATGTTTTTGTTATTTTTCTGTATTTTTTGGCGATTTTTGTTTCAAGACTCTCAATATATGGACCTTTGTGTTAAAAAAATGCGTTTCTTTTTCATCGACCGTTTCTGAGAAAAAAAAATCGGTATTTGGCTATTTTTTCGGGCTTCTAGGTAGATGTAGCCCCTTAAGATTTCCAGAAGGATAAATGCGAGAACACTCGGCAAATAGAGCTTACTATTGTAGTTGAGCCACCCTATACCGTTGACTGCGCCATAGAAATGCGCAGTCTCTGCCACAGACTCTATTTATCAAATGTACGTTTAATTTTTTTGCCCCGCGGGTCATACATCATCCACCAGCGAGAAAAGGCATGATCCTCGCACGGACGTGGCAGGATTACTATCCGAGGAAAATTCTTGAGAAAAATGGAAAGCTCCCAATCATCGTGGTGGTGTGTTTACTTCCGAGCTAACGCTGTACCATTTGCCGAGAAATTGTGGCTGATAGATCGACTAAAATACCACTCTTAAGCGTACCTTCAGATACATTCGCCTACTTGCTGAACTGTAAAAGAGCTCCTGAATCATGAACACACATGAGCATCATTTGTCTTGTGTTTGTATAATTTCTATCGATCGCTCAATTTTACGGATGGAGCAACCCAAAGCAAGCCTCTACCATCATCTACAAATATTATCTAGAAATAGCAATTGCGGAATTGACATTTGGTTATGTTTGATGATATTTTTCGCCAATTTAACTTATTCTCGGAAATCAAAGTCTTTGAACTTTTTCAGAGCATCAAATTTCACAAACCCAATGCTGAATCAACATATCGCACGGTTCCATCAAATTCTAAGGTAGCAAGTGATAGAAACAATGAGCTTGCTGATGGTCTTTCCAAGATACAGAAAGAAAGAGAGGCGAACATCGTCGTTGGCTTTGCTGCCGAGCTCCGCTCAGCCACGAGAAATTATGGCTCTTGTCACGGCTGTTCATTTGTAGATAGAGTTTTTGCTCCCCGAGGAGACTGCCCCAATCACGAGTCGCGGAAATTGCAGCCCCACCGCCCGTATTTCTCCCCCGCACACGGCGACCCGTCGCGGTATATACTTTTCCGGCGCCTCGCACAACGGTAATAGTAGAAACAGCACTTCCCCAAACCTGTCCTAACCTCACGTACTCTATCCTGCGACGATGTCTTACATATGCGTTTTCCGTATCGTCCTGGACGTACAGTCTAGACTTTTCAATCTCCTCCATTATTATTATCACTTTCGGTCAAAACTTTCTGAGCTTTTCGAATTAATCAGATGATTGATGATGACGTAAACATTGTAAGATCGACTGGAAGTGCAACGAGACGACTACCCATACTTCAATGACAATGTTGATGTTTACAGTTAGCAAAAAATCATTTTACTATTATTGCGGTGTCCATATCCTCACACAGAAGATTAAAAAGGCAAAAGCGTGAACTCTGCGATGACGAGAGGGTATCCATCACGATGCAGTAACGAAGACATCAGCTGATGACACATTTTAATATCTTAAAACAGGGTGGAAGAGACAGGCAGTCGCGCTACACGAGTATCTCTTTCGCGACCGCAACAAAAGAGCGCGTCATGTATTATCTTCCGTTTTTCCTGCTTTCGTCGAAGTCGTGCTCTTAACGCGCGAGGAGGAATGAGCGAAGGGGAAAGGGCGAGATAGATTGGAAAGAGGGCGAAAACGCACTCGCGATAAAAAGAAAACGAGAGATCGAGCAAAAGGGTGTGAGACGAGAGCGAGGATAGGTTGGCAGCCAAGTCCCTCAGGTGACTCCAGCCAGAGCGATGATTAAGCTCGCATTTTAATCAAAGGACCGGAGTGAAAAGTCTTGTAGCAGCGAGAGATGATAGGATTTTTCCGCTTGATAAATCAAATCGGTATCTCGGTATGGGAATAACAATACATATTTTTTTGTATATGCCATCGCGAAACTCGTCAACGAAAATACAAAACGACTCTTCGCCTTCTCTACCTAACCAAAAATAGTCTTGATTTTCTCTCCAATCAAACATATCACATGATTCTACTAGTTCAAGCATACGCTATAATTGACAGCTAACTATGAACATTGATTAACACAACGAATTGTCTGTCTGCACAACTGTCGTGACTCGTTGATCCTTCTCAACTTGAACGCCCTTCGAGTAGACACCTCGTTGCTTTGCCTTTGCACTGCCATCGACCAAAGAAAAAGCAAGTAAATTCGATCAGTCACCCTTCGGTGGAGAAAATGCAAATGAAATTGGCAATTTGATTTCTTTTCCACACTCAACTCGTCAAGCTGATTATTTCGCCGGGCTCCAATGGTTGTTTTACTCATCGGAGAGATACAGAAAAACAGAGTTTTTGCAATATTCGCGAACCATCTCGCGAGTCTTTTCCAACTCCCATTGGACGTTCACAGCAGCACTGTATCCTCGAATGATGCTCTCCTAGATATACCAGGTATGACGGCAGGTACACCTTACGTCATACCTGGTATATGAAAACGAATTTTATAAGCTAAATTATTATAATGGCAAGAGAGGGCGAGATCGTACAGGGAAGAAGCTTTACGACTCCCAACCTCCTCGTATAGTTTCTCTCTGGCGGGAGGAAGCTGCGCGGTTTTATAGAGGTGGTGGAGAGCAAGAGAGAGAGAGAGAGAGAGAGAGAGAGAGGGAGAAGAGCGCAACCGACTTGTCCTGTAAGGTGGGCGTGGGCGAATGCATCTCACGGCAGAGATGGGAAGGAAAAGCGAGGAAAGAGGACAAGAAAAGGAAAGACGATGCAAGAAGTGTGCTGCTGCGCGTAACATCTCGCACCACCGCACCCGCGCAGTAGCAACGACATGGCCATGTCCCGGTCATACATTATGCACGGACTAATGCCGTTTTTATTCAAGAAAAGAGGGCCACAGCCCATTGGTGTACCTTATGTCCCCCTTCCCACGAGCAGCTTCCACGAGACACTAAACTCCCGGGCATCGCCACTTTACGGCAATATAATTTAATTTTTCAGATTTAAGGAGCGCCACCTTTCGGCACTTTGTTTCCTCGTTCCCTGCCCGCGTGTGTACACGTCGGTAGATTTACTCCGAGAAGCTGGCCCTCTTACGCCGTTAGATCAAGTTCTGTCACCTCCACATTTTGGCTTCAATGCGACAACAGCTTGACTCAAAAGGAGAAGCTCTGGAAATCTTCAACATCGTTAATCAAGTCAACGGCAAGATCTTTCATTTGATTCAATCAATAGGAAAGCTATATTGAAGACAATGGCCATAATCTCCACGTCACGGAAGTATACTTGGTAAATTGTTTATTTTACTTACTCGCAAAACTACGTCTAAGAGTGATGCGAGGCTACAAGCCTCGAAGAAGCGGCAGAAGTTGAAGTGGGCAAAAGGAAAGTGTAGGAACAGAAGAAACCGAAGGTCGCTGTGCCATTCTCGAAGGGGACGTACCGTGGATTATATTTTATTCTTGGCCCCCCTACCCCCGACCCCCAGCCTGGTTTCTCCCGCTCTTTTTCGCAAGACAGGTAGGTAAGGAAAGCCCGAGATCTCCACTACCCCATGGTTTGATGCTGCGTCCTCGCCACACCGACGTAAGTAGCACTAGCAAACGGGACTGGAGGCCTTCTCGTCTGATGGATTTCACGACTCCATAGGGTCCCCTCAATCCACGCTCACCCCTGCCTCTCCTGCGAGCGCGCGAGATCCATCCGCTTCTCGTTTTCCTCCTCGTATCGCCTCGCCCACACGTTTTTCTCATATTATACGGGAGAGCGTCAACACTAGGGCCGTGAAAAGAATTTTTGTGCCCAAACTCACGCGGGATAAACAAACGTGCGATTGGTCCGAACGTTCTACTTCTATCGCTCCATTCGATCCCAATTCGTTGTTGACTGATCCGACTGTACGGTCTGGTACGTTAGCTGCATCATGACGGAATTAACTTTGATTGGATCTATGTTCAATTGTTCAGATACAATACAACACGATACTGCAAAATATACCTTGTTCTTTGTGTAAACAATTATATGGTTTCAACTCAGGCATCGACGCCCTTAAAATACGAACAAGCGAAGAAGCTTCGTTGAAGAAGGCAAGTGCTTGCTTCTTGAACCTATGTTCACCCAATAGCCAATGAAAAAGGACTATCAAACGCGTACGTGAGGGGATGGAGAAAAAGCCACTAGAAAATTCACGAGTACAGGACGTGAAACTTTCTTAGGTGACAAATCCATCGGCCATATACCACCGAATATTCAATTATGGCCTAAATAAGATATGAGTCGAAGGGTGCTCGACGGGTATCTGAAGAGTGAAGGAGAGCCCGCCCTACATGGTAGAGGAGGAGTGATGGTACACGGCAAGTGCTGATTCCAATAGGCAAACGATACAACCTAACGTCAACATTACGCGCTTACGTAACAGAATTGTACATGGCCTAGACGAGCTCCCTTCACGGAATTACAACAAGATATTTTCTGAGACCGCCTTACGATCACGCGAAGAAACCGGCGTTCGGTCGTCTCGCAAAATTATCATCTGGCAGTAAACGAGAAAGGAAAATGCAAAACAGTACATCGTTTGGCCTATTGCTTGGGTGCAGTTTTTCTCAAGAAACAGACCATTTCACGTTGGGAAAGCGTCATTCAGAACGTCAGGGTAATCAATAAAAAATAAAACTGCCATAATACCTGAAGGGAAAATATTACAGCATTTCTGAGCCTTCGAAAAACGTACTTCGATTCTTACAATTACCAATAGACACATCCAGATACACATAGAAGTTTCGTCAACAACGAACAAGTGCTTATTACCCAATAACAAATGATTCAGGTTTTGATCAGGATCACTTGGGTTGATATTAGGTGTACCGTATCATTTATCATTACGATGCGTACCGCAGACAAAATATTGTCACAAGAAGAGACCTCGCCGGAGGACGGTGACTCGAGTCCCCTTCGAAGTTTTTAATATTCCTCGTAAACCGGGTAAAGGGTGGGCAGAGAGGGAGTGGAGGCTACCACCTCTGGGACGAAGTTTGAATTAGTAGAGACATATTCATACGAGGAGTTTGCATCGAGGGTCGTTCCTCGGAGGGCACTCAGTCATCTCGGTGCGGCTGCTCCTGCTGATGCTCACCTCTCTCTCCCGTCTCTCCGCATCGCGAAAGCATCTGACGGAGCGACCGAAAGCCTGGTGGACGCCCTCAGGGAGAGCCGCGATCATTAATTAAGTCTTTTTGCAGACTGACCCTTACAAGTGGCAGAGGCGAAAGCTTAAAAAGCCTTGAGTCCGAACTCCCTTTTTGTCCCAACTCCGCGAGAAATACACTCGAATCCCTTTTCTGCGCCCTCAGCGAAGTCCTACTTACCTCCGTATCGGGTGGAAAACAAAATCACGACGGAAAGATAACGTATTCTCATTATTCGATCATTTAAACTCGATGGCGAAAAATGTGGACGTTTTTGACCCACATAAATCCAAACAAACTCCCTGTCATCCTACATTTTTTCATTAATGCTCGTTATGAGGCTCTTGGCGCCCACGTTAAACTACCGACAAATTTTATACCCAAGTACTCCAGTCGTGTATTCCATATGTTATTATATGCAGCCTTGTGTCAACGACCAATTTAGTTTGACTGGCGAATTTGGTCACATCGTTGCTTTTCACCGCGTACAAGCACCGAAAGATCAGATGGAACGGTTTAGCGCAGCATATCTCAGCGAGAATTAATTGGGTGAGCCCGATTTGTGCGTACGTATATACACCTTCACGCATATCATGCACGGGATGAGCCAGCAAGCATCCTGGATTGTCTCCTCAGAGTGTTGTCCGTTCGCTCGCTTCTCAGCATGTTAGCACCAAATTGTTAGGGGATAGGGAATTCCGGGTGTACACATGAAACACGACATCGCGAGAGGTGCGAACTATTTCACACTGCCTATATGCCTGAAGTCCGAGTGCAGCTCGAGCGTTTGTCTATGCAAATAAGTTTCGTCCTTGCAGGTTGAGCCTGACTCGAACATGCTGGACCCTCGTTACTTCGGTATTCACCAAATTTCAAATCGACGTGATACGTACGAGCACATACGTACATAAGTACATGGGCAAAGAATATTCCGAACCCTTGGCTCTTCAAACATCTATTTCAAGGACGGTCGTTCAATTTTCGTTAAACGAGTTGTTGATTCTAGGGCCAGGATAGTGCCATTGGCTACCAATGCAGACAATTGGCTACCAATGCAGACAATTGGCTACTACAATGACAGTCCTTGTCTGCAAAATCATCTTTTCCCTAGGAAAACAGGGTCAGGGGGCAATAAATCGTTAAACTGGATTACAAGAGAGTTCTTGAACGAAGCAGAATCATTTGGTATTCGGTTGTTCTAATTCTTTATTTTTCTCTTCCAAAAAACGAAACTAAAGGAGATGTTTCAGCGATAGGATTTTGATAGACAACGATCTCATACAAACTTTGTTTACACGATGCCTCGATCACTCTTTACCCGAAAATGGATCTCGTTAATCTTCCAAGTCATAGAGAGCAATGCGGATATGCAGATGCTGGACGAGCGTGTTGAGAAATGTTGCCCGACATCGAGCTACCTGTGTAGCGATCCACCAGGCCTTGGAATCGCAGCCTTTCGTACACACTTGGTTTACACCTCTACGTGTGTGCGTGTGTGTGAGAAAGAGGGGGGGGGTTGTGTGCGTATGCGGCTACGTGTACCCACACACGTGGCTCGCACGCGGTTATCGCGCGACAGCGCAAACGAAACAAACAATATGTTAGCAGCCCTCGACGATATTTCGAATTTGAATTTAAATAACTTGGCAGGATCGGCTCGGGGACTTTGGGACCACGCACGAACGTTCTTCCTACTCTCATTCTCTCGCGGGCGTCCACCCCGTTGTATTCGATCCATCGCGCTTTTACCTCGCCGTATAACCCCCTCTCCCCTACTGTACCTTGTGTTTTCTATCATTCTACCCGTATATTTGTACGGGTTTCAGACTCACTTCTGCTCTCCCTTATGGATACTCCGTACGAAGAGCTCCACGAAAGCTCGTGACTTATAAAGTCATTAAACTCGCGTAACTGCGTGTGTCTCGCATATCGCAGGATCAACGTCGAGTGGGCTCCATTATGCCACGGAATTCGCTTACCCTCGTCGATGTGTAACTGTACCCACGTGCTAAATTCTTAATTGAACCAATAATCATTAAAAAAAAACGTTGACTACCCGAGAAAGGGAGATAGAGGGAGGAGAGATAGGTCGAGGGCGAATACCTCGAAAATGTGAGCGACGTTGCCCACAGCCAGATTTCCCTCGGTGACCAGAGGTGCCGCGAAAAACACGATACACAACCCACACCTCTCACACACTCACGAATGAGCCTCCCGTTTATATTGAAAAATATCGAGGTCCCGAGAACTGTTTGCACTTCTTTACCTCTCCAACTCCCGCGTTTCCCTCCTGTTCTTTTTTCCTTTTTCCGTTCCGTGACCCGAACGCCGCATACGCCTTGATTAAAGTCCACCCACCCAGGATTGGCGAACAGTTCAGCTGTTCACAAAGTCACTGGAGGAATCTTTTACAGTGGAACGTTCACATCGTGTGCGTTTCGTCAGCGCTGCGCAACATCGTCAGGACGAGCATCTAAGGACAAGCAGAACTCCAGCCGCAAGGTATACATGCGCCGAGGCATGTGCTATGTCGGACAGCGAGAGAGAAGCGACGCAATGTCAGCGTTAATATTTGAGAATCCGGTTATCGTAGCAGGGAGCTTAATATGCAAGGGTTAATATGAAGCCCTCCCCGGAGGTGTCGTAAGGTGGCGGTGGCTTTCCCGCCACGTGTGTCCTCGCTCCATCTACC
This sequence comes from Ophion slaviceki, assembly GCA_944452715.1. Classification (NCBI taxonomy): domain Eukaryota; kingdom Metazoa; phylum Arthropoda; class Insecta; order Hymenoptera; family Ichneumonidae; genus Ophion; species Ophion slaviceki. Next base: position 6,274,015 of record OX101794.1, on the reverse strand, counting down.
CTCTACGTACTACATACGAGATATTTAACAATAGATACGTGCACACGGTCCACGGAGTCCGCAACCCTCAATTCGCCCGCGAAGCTTCATCGCGATTCGCGAGAGTGAGAAAGTAGCCGCGAAAGTGAGAAGTGAGAGTGTGTGAGAGAGAGAGAGAGAGAGAGAGAGAGAGAGAGAGAGAGAGAGAGAGAAAGGGAGACGGAGAAAGGGTGAGAATCCGAGATCATCTCTTCCACCCGAGAACCCAACACATTCGCTGCATATTTCATATTTATATTAACCTGATTAGGACGCGTGGTGTGTGCCGGTTCTCGTGCGAGCGAGCCTCAAGCCGACCAGCTTAATGCTGATATGTGGAGTTTGTTTCTCAACTGGCATTCATTTTAATAGAATTTGTAATTAAATGAGCTATGTCGCGTGACTCTAGGAGAGCGAGGCAACGACCGCAGCTTTTTGTCCCCGGACTCTCTTCTATTGTGCCTCTGTCTCTTTCTCAAGTGTCCCGCATGGTTCGTGTGTGCCTCTGACTTTCCGCTTTGCCTTTAGCATCAACCAAGTCTCGACATGCGTATTTTTGTCAAACTCGCCAGTATCTTTATTTGGTAAGTTTGCCCTGGCGTGGGTGTGAGGGATATTTTCGCGAACGTGGGCATTAAAGATCTGTTAGTTGTGGGTAAACGGAAGACCGAGGATAAGCCGAGTATTATTCGATTACGAGGCGTGATTAGCGTCTCCGTCAACTCGCATCAAACTTTCCCGATTAATCAACAGCGGCCCACCCCTCCGCGCAGCCCGCTTCGTATATACGTGTATATTTGTACGGGGCTGTAGGATCGCGCGTTAGCCCATCCCTTGCCATTGCGCGGTCCTGGTGACGATGCGACCGTAATGTAAACTAATTAAACTGGAGGCCAGGCACTAATGTGTCCATTATGTCGCTGCCCTCTCGCGGTCGCCGGACTACACGTACACTCAACCTGCTCGCCTCTCCCGGCTCACACTTGCTTGGCGCTCCCGGCTCTGCTTGTTCTCTTCATTGCTGATGCTCAACCCTGTGCGGTACACCGCGCCGGAGCCCTACGAAACCGCACACCAGCGGAGAAACCGTAGGGTTTCATCCACTCGGTACATCGTCTTTTAACCGCCCACTCGCAGCTATCAGGCCACTACCAAGTATCAGAGTTTCAAAGCTGTCACCATTACACTCTGGAACCTTAAGGCTTTCAGCCTTTTGGAACGATGTACCATCTTCACTGCTCGTTACCAATCTCGGCTCAACGAAATGTCTTTCCTCCTATACTATCTTGGGGTTAGCGCTACTGTAATTGTCCAAGTGCCGAATTGAAACGTGAGACGGAAGCTCTCTGTACCGCTAGGAGATTCATGGGCTAGCTCGTACAATGGGAAGATATATTTACAGTGCGTGAAAAAGTGCATACTGGAAGCAATGCAAAAACTTAGGAACCCCTCGATGAGCCCCCACGAACCCTAAACCCAAGTACGGAGTATCGATACGAAGGGGGGCGCGACTATCAATTATTAACACTTCCATCTGTCGGGCTTTCCCTTCCATCGAAACTATTGTGCGCCACCAGCAGCATCGAAGCATCCTACACAATGAGCGACTACATCATATTACACGCTGCAGCGAACCGTATGGCCACAATGTATAGGCCTCGTGCGCTCGCACAGTGGACGGAAACGAGGCCTATTGTCCAACGTCCTAGAATCCGGATCACGCCTGATCTTGGACACTACTGGCAGGCATCTTCTTGCGTGGAGTTGAGTCGCCGTGGCTCTCGTTAAATAAATTTCCCGTGGATTCTGCACTTGTTTACGCGCTTACCCGTTCAAGTCCTAAGCGTTAAGTGCATTCCATTTTTATCAAAACTACAATCCACGTGCGCTTTACCGTGTGCTACCGTTGGAGTTTCTGCTTGGGTGAGCCAGCTTTCTTCTCGACTCATTTTTATTTCATTTTCAATAGGCTTCAAAGGCAATCAGAATAGAGTTTGGATGAAATGAACTTGGAAGGTTTTAATCTGTACGCTGTAAAAATGCTGATGGAATACAGCTTTTCATGTATTCAACCAGGAATTTAACAATTTATTGAATTTACATAGTTTACAAAATATACGGCAGAAGTATGAGCATCGGGTTTGGCCACAACAAAGGGCAGCAGCCGTAAGCGTTGTACCTACAACAAACTTGACCAGCACCTGCTTTTCATGTCATGGTCTGTATGCCCGTACATTTGATTGTGGCAGGTGACGACTATTCGAACGCGCAACCACCCAATTTTTTTTAATCCACACGAGTGTTTTAAGTCCGTAAACTGTTCCACCACTTCGAGGGCATTTTACGCGCCGGATGATGCGCCATGGTGTTTTAATCAAGTGCCCGAGCATATTGTGCCCTGGGCTAAACGCGCGTCGCCCTGTAGCAAAACTATATTCAAGAGTCGGAGTGTCGAGTGTGCTTGGGTGCACTGCGTGGGGTCTCCTTTTACAAATTGGCACCCGCCGAGCTCCCCCAGTGTGAGTGTCAACGATATGTCGTGCTGGATCTATTCTGAATTTCCTATATACGTATTCCCGTGCATACGTCACAGAATTAACATGTGCAAGAACTAAACTTGCGGGAGATGCCTTGCAGCTAACGAAATGCGCAAAAGAAGGAAACGATCATACCTACCCATCATTTCACGAATCTCGTTGTTGTTGCTCCGTTCCAACACGCCTGAAAAATGTCGATACTTTAAGTCGATCGATAGCATGAGGGAGACACAAAAAAAGGAGGTCATTACATTTTTACTGCGCCAACTGTCACCCATCGAAAAGACCTTTCGCACTCTCCTCACAGCAGGTTGTGTTTATAGGCGTAAAACAATTTGCAGCATAGAAAATCACGCGCGTTATAGTTAGAGCGCTGCATAGCCCGTAACACGCGAGACCTATCCATATAGGATAGAGAGAAGAACGTTTGTGGGGCTAGTCCGAGGCATTCGTTACGGAGGTATTCATAAACCATCATAACTTTGCTTCTCCGGGTTATGTCCATTAACCTACGCACACGCACATGCTATCCCCACATCCCTACGATGTGTGGTCATGCAGTCACCCTCTCACATCGCATAGATCGTAAGCCCACATCCGATTAGCGTTCGAAATGAATCATAGAACGCTTTTCTCTACTATATTTTCGCGTACATTCCTCTTCGGTCTAGATTTCCTATTTAGGTTTTCTATATAATGAAAATTGTGAATTTATAAGCACCCCCAAAGCTGTCTTCAAGCTGCGGAAGCTGTGGAAGTTTGAAAGTTATTTAAAAAAAAACAATAAAAATTGCACATAACCTGGAAGGTCTGCAGAATAACGGGGTATTCTTTAAGATCAGCCCTCCATTGAACACAGCTCAGAAGTTTGCAATACCCGAGTATAAATCTTGTTCCGGCTACAAAAAGGACCTTATCAGGCATCCTGATGTCTTTTTCCGATCATGATCAGAATTTTTTTATCAAGCCCAGACCATTTTTGAAACGCAATCCCTGACTTCGGTCTGATCAGGGTACAAAATCAAGACTTGTCATACAGTTCGAAGAGAGAAGTTCGCTGTTGCTTCGGTTACCACCATTTCTTCACATTCTTCATTGCACTGCGAAACAAATATTTAATTTAAATAGGTTTTTTCCTTGTCTCACGGCCTACTACGATCCTATTTGTTCAAAACACATTTTTGAGAATATAGAATATAGAAATAAATATTTTATAAATAAAAAATAAAACGAAATAAAATACTTAATTTAGAGTTCTGCCACAATGATTTTGTATCATAATTCGTCATTACCTGGCCTTCTGAAATGTTATTTTTCGAAGAAAATACACTATTCCAAAAAAATAAAGAAACTGAAAATGTCTTCAATTATTTTTGTGTTTTTTGAAGCGCTGTATCTATGTGAAAAATGGTCGTATCGTAGGTGAAAAAAAGCATAAAGTTTGTAGTTTCGAAACCTGTTGGCAAACATTTTTTGTGAGCTACGGTTATCGCGCAATCATATAAAATAGCGGGAGAAAAGAAAATTCCAAATTTTTTTTTGCAAGCGTCCACGGGCTCGGGAATTTTTTTTTGGTGAAATCAATGTGTAGGTCAGGTGGTTTGTTTATTCCGCTTCAATTTAGTTTTTTTTTGTCTCTCTGCGTCAATTTTTACTGAGATATCTGACATTGAATGAAAAAAGATCCTTTTGTCTTTGATCATCGATATCTCCGCAACCAATGATCGCATAGGGGCAGCTTTGAAAAAAAAATCATTTTTGACACGATTCGGCCTTTGCGCACCATAATTTCACTCATCGTTAATTGCATTAATCGAAAGTTGATACTCCCAAGTTGTATTCACTAGTTGATCTGAGAACTTGTATGCGATTAATTCTCGATATTTTCTGCGAAGGTTAATAGGTTCATAAAAAGACTTTTTTTTAAACTCATCTTTTTTTGGTCATTTTTTTTAAGTTTTGGTAAATAATTAATCAAATATTTTCGTAAACTTTGTTTTGTTTTTCTTCAAATTTTGAGCACGCCCAGTTTAAAAAAAACTGTTTTTTGTAACCCTAATAACCTTGACAAAAAACATCGAGAATTAATCGCATAAATGTTTTCAGATCGACTAGTGAATACAGCTTGGGGGTGTCCCCTTTTAATTAATGCAATTAAAGATGTTTTGCAAAAAAAAAATTAAAATTTTTTGAAATTTTTACTTCTTAAATTTAACAAGCAACTAGTGAAAAGTTGTGAAAAAAGTCGAAGAAAATTGGTCTTTCCATTTTGATAATGATTACACGGTGTTCAGGAACAATACACTTGTTCCTTTAATTGTCTTGTAGAACTTTGATCAATCGGTCTGGAAAAACGGTTAGATTGATCAATTTGGAAATTTATAGGGTTATTAGGGGTACATTAAGCCGAAAAACCTGGCAATATTAGTCTTTCCATCAATATTTGTAAAGTAGTGGTAGATTTACTGAAAAATCGTAAAAGTCATTTCTTGTATTTTGAAAAATTAATGTTAAGGGTGAAACAAATTCTCAAACATCCACGAAAGGGTCTTGTAGGAAATTTATTCGAGATTTCAAAGCTGCCCTTGCGTTCCCTGTGCGATTATTGGTTGCTGAGATATCGATGCTCAATGACGAAAGGATCTTTTTTCATTGAAAGTCGGATTTCTCAGCAAAAAATTGATGCAGAGAGACCAAAAGAAAACCAAATTGCAGCTTAATAAACAAGCTAACTGACTTATATGTTCATTTTACTGAAAAAAAATCCCGAGGCCGTGGAAACTTGAAAAAAAACACAAAGAAATTTGGATTTTTTTTGCTCCCGCTATAGCTTGTGATTGCGGGTAGCTCACAAAGAATATTTGCCAAAAGTTCTCAAAACTAAAAACTTGAAGCTTTAAAATGCTTTTTTTCCATCGCGATACGATCATTGTTCACACAAATACAGCGCTTCGAAAAACACTAAACAAAATTGACGAAATTTTCTGTTCCTTCAATTTTTTGGAGTAGCGCTTTTCGTTGCCTCCACATGGAATCGAATCGGAATGGAATCGTCGTATCTCAGTCGCAGATATGACATAAGAGACCACACGAATTCCTATAATTATTTTTTGTATCACATCAACTATATCAATTAGTTAATATCATTGTGATAATTGGAGCGTTTGATTTATTGCAATAAAGGCAGACTATTAATTTATGAAAATAGACAAATGTTTGACTCTACGAAAAATCGATTTCATTTAAAATTTAAAAAATTAACTAGAAGTATTCAATGGATTCAACTAAATTATTTTTTTAACAGATGAAACCGTGTCACATATTTATTAGGAATAAATCAAATGTGAGGAATAATACAGAATGCATGCATAGAGTGGACAATATGTATCGACATTTTGACGACGATATATTGTTCGTTGAGTGTTTGAGAGAGGTTAGGCGTGTGAAAGGCGCTAAACTGTAAGTCCAGTCGCCTGACCATCGCCTGAAATAAGCCGGCTCAGGCAACTGGAGGTAAACCTAAATCTGGATGCCTGACAATCGTCTAACAGCAGCCGGATCAGGTAAATCAAAGCACACCACAAGTAAGGCCTCCTTATTACAGCGTGATCAGGCCCGGATCAAAGGTCAGGCCAGCCTGACAATATTTCTACTCGGGTAGTAGTATTCTATGTGAATCTTTATCGATTGGAAGAAAATAAGAACATTGAAAAACTTAAACATCAAAATGTTTTTCACAATTGCAGTCACAGTTGTGATAGTTGTTTAGCTACAAGCCATTAGCTGAAGTAGAATATTCTACGTCTTTCGCGAAAATGTTATCCATGGATTTTTTCAGTTGCCACCCAGCATGGAATCAAAGTGGAGTTTGAATGTAAATTTCCTCCGGCAGAATAAATTGGGTATTGCGGTTGATGATAAAATGACGATAAAACCTCCAGATCTTTACACCAATTGAAGAACAATTTTTCTGGCTAGAATCAAGAAGAGTGTTATAACGTAGAAGCAAATGTTCCGTGATTTGTGAATGGTCTCTAACATTTCTAAGCCGTTCGCATCTTCAGGCAATTTTCTTCTCTCGATCCTCATATTGTTAGTCTCGCCACCCTTGGGGTGGGTGGAATTGTCATCCATGAATACCGCATTTATTCTTCAAACTCAACAAACATGGCGATTTTTTACTGCTGCTCTGTCGAACATGGGCTCTGGATTTTTGGTTTTCTCGAGAAAAATATTACCTCGTTTTTACTTATTCCCGATAAGTCATTTGCGAAAGCTATAAAATGAAACTCGAAGGAGCCTCCGCTTGTTCGCTAACGTTCTCGACAGTCGTAATACGCTAACGCGCGACATCGCCCGAGAGTTCAAGCTACTAAACTTAATCAAGTATGACCATGGGACGTCCATTGCCCATCATCGCATTCGCGTGACTCCGTCGTCGTGAACGCGGCATCTCGTATTGAGAGTGTCGAGAAATTTGCACGCAACTCGACGATGTCAGATTTGTGGCGAACAGGTCGGTTCGAACAGGACGAACGAACGAAAGCCCAACTAGAAAATGAATCGATACCGCGGACGCTCGAAAGACTGTGTATATTTAGCAGGTAATTCTTATCAGATTGTTCGTGCTCATTGAACTACGCAGTCACGTACGGAGCCGGCTCAAATGTGGCAAGTGACAGTTTGCCCAGGGATACGGACGAATCCGGAAGGACTCGCTAACCACGCTAGCGTACACCATAGCACACGGCGCCCTCGGGACGTATGGCTCTGATGGTGCCACTCTGGCTGCACCAATGCTCTCTGATGCCGGCAGCATAGAAGCTTACAAAGCCGGTTTGCTAACACAGTCAAGGCAAACTTCTCGAATCTGCGACTAGAACTACTCTCAACTACAATTAGTGGCGGGTACTCCCTTCTTTGATAAGGATATTAATAAAGTTCAACGCATCGAACTCACCAACGAGATTTCTAATGTATAAGTATAATGTGAAAACCGACTGTATGTGGTGGACCAGGAAGGTAAGAGACTCAATGATGATACAGCCAGAATTTATTTGATTGACGAGTTATACCTAGCTTGTAGCCGGAAGAAAGGCATTTTCGCGAATTTTTCCTAGGAAAATGTGTGCAGGTTTTTATATATACAGTGACCGACGAAATAAAGAGACCGCCTCCCATTTCATCCGATTTTCACCTTGAAGATCACTAAAAAATCAATCATTTTGAGACATTTTGATGTATATGAGTTGTTACTACCTTCATTCTGATTTTCGTGAAATTTAGGGAGAAAACACACGTTTATTGAGTGAAGTTTTACATTTATTATACGAAAATACTAGAAGATAGGTATGAGAAAAAAGGGACCGTTTTTTATTTAATACAAAATTATTGAAGCATAACATTGCCAAATTACGATTAATATTTAGTATGGCCCCCTTTAGCCTTTATCACTGCTTGTAGTCGTCGAGGCATACTCTCGACAAGATTTTGGAGGTGATGTTCGTCTATTCCCTCCCAGGTTTTCTTCAGCGCCACAAAGTGATTCTCTTTGTTGGTCACATTTGTTTTGTCGATATGATCGTCCAAAATTGACCATAAATTCTCTATAGTATTCATATCCGGTGATTGTGAAGGCCATTCAAGAATATTTATCTTGTTGGCCTTTATAAATTGTTGTGTTTTTTTTTCGGTGTATGTTTGGGATCGTTGTCGTGTTGGAAAGTAGAATCCTCTTCTAATTGAAGTCGGAGCAAGGAGGTTTCCAAATGTTCATTCCGCATGTCAACGTACCTATCCGCAGTCAGTGTGCCATTGATTCTGACTAATTACCTGACTCCAGACCAAGCAAAATATTGCTTGGTCTTAAACCATAATATAATAATATATATTATTATACCATAATATTGCCACCTCCGTGTTTCACAGTATGCTGGACGTGATTTTCTTGGTGTTCTTCCCCACTTTTGCGCCCCACTCTTAGTCTTCTTTTTCGGTTAAATAACTCGAATTTGCTTTCGTCAGACCATAGAGCATTTTTCCAAAATGCAATGGGATTGTCCAAACATTTTTTTGCGAATTGTAAACGTTTCTTTTATTGCGCTTGCTAATAAAAGGCCGTTTACGAGCAAATCGGCTATGCAAATCAGCTTCACGGAGTCTGTGCCAAATCGTTCTGTGCGACACATTCAGTTGAATTTTTTCTTTTATGGATCGTATCGTTGAAGTTGGATTTCTCTTGCATTTCCGTACGATACGAGAATCGTCACGTTGCGTTGTCGCCCGTTTACTCCCTCTTCCGTCTCTGTCCAGAACAGAACTAGTCATGCGAAATTTTTGTCATAGCTTCTGCACTTGAGTCGTGCTCACCCTGAATTTATCAGCTACTTTCCGTTGTGAAAAACCTTTTTTTAAATCGCGTATAATTAATCTCCGGATTTGAGAGCAAACTTGTTTTCCAGCCATCTCGGCTCGCGAATTTTCACGACTGTACACTCAGCCAGTACACAAAGTAAACAATACACTACAAGGCCGTACAAGAAGCCAATCGTAAGATAGCAAAATTTCACATACAAAAGGGATAGGCTTTGCGAAACATCAACACTACGCTAGCGGTCTCTTTTCTTTGTCCTATGCTTGAAGGAATAGTTTACGTAAAATATAACGGAACACTGGACGCAAAGGAAAAAACATAGAAATTTGCTTCAGACATTAAAAATAGATCTCTAGAGCGTTAAGTTATGAAAAAAATCATCGATAGTTTAAATAATTCTTTATAATATTTCACATCCAAACTAGAAAGGTGAGGTGGTCTCTTTTTTTCGCCGGTTACTGGATATATGTATTTTTTACCTTAAAGAGTATGGTCTTCAATATTTTTTACAATTTTTGTATTACAAAAATTATTGATAAATGTGGTAGATACAATAGTTTATGCAGACCGCAGCTCGAAAAACATCCTTCGTGGTGACCACCACTGCTCCGAAACCAATCATCCGGAATTAAAAAAGCAAACCCATTCAGTATGCGCATGAAATTATCTAGTGCTTGGACGAAGTATTGAATGAAATATTTATGTTTGATAAAATGGTCGCTATCCACAGCGAAAATATCGATTTTCGGTGAAAAAAATCCTGCACTATCGTTGACAAAAAAACGAAGCGTCGAAAAAAAACCTTCGTTCAAGCTCTGCTTTTTGATGTGTGAAAAAAGCTTGTAAGATTTGATGTCGACCGGTGCAGTGATTTTTGACATATCGTGTGGTCACCGATTTTTAAAAAGTCATTTTGAGCATTCGCTGAGAACGAAAGATCAATATTTTGAAAAATTTCAACTAAGTGTAAGCCCTTAAACCTTTGTTTACTCAATCACAATGCATGCCACCGACAGCCCCAGAATATATAGACTCCTTTATCCCAAATATTTTCGTAGAGAAGGTACGATTGATGTACTTTCATCTTAGAATTCACCTTTCAAATACTCGTCACAACGTCTTCGCTCTTACCAATGTCGAAAATTGACTACGCAAAATTATCAATAAATCAATAATATACGGGCCGAGTCTCAAAAGAACTCATATCACCGCTTCACGACGTCTTAAAAAATTCTGTTCGGTGTAAATCTAAATATATAAAAAATTCTGATTTATCTCAAATATCTAAAATTATACTTTTTATTTAAGGGGTTACCCCCACTTGCGATTTTGAAAAAATCGATTTTTTTTAATTGCATTTTTTTGAAGTATAAGTATCCGGGCCCATACTTCTGTATGGGCCCGGAATAGATGACTCTATGTAAGTTTACAAAAAAAAATATTTTCTTCGTGTAAACTGAAATTGAAACTTTAAACGCGTTTTTCTCAAAATGGCATTTCTGAAGTCGGTGACCAAGATTACTCGAACACTAATGAACCGATCTTCTTGAAATTCTGCAGGCTTATTTAATACATAAAAATGTAGTCTTTAATCGTTCGATTTTTTTTTTTTTTTCGAAAAAAATGGCCGTTTTATAGCCAAAAAACGGCCGTTTTTTCGTTAAAATCGAACCATTAACTTTGACTGTCCGCCATTTTGTGAAAAATGAATATTTTTTAAAATCCTTCGATTAAAGACTAGTTTATACTTATATTTGACTAAATCCATCCCCATTTTTTTTCAGCTGATCCACTTCGCCGCAATGTTGGTCACCGCAAACCGTGTATATAAAAACATTATTTCATTGACGGCCATTTGCCACTAAACAATGTAATATTTTTCAATAAAAAAATTACTGAAAGTTCTTCAAGATGTGTTCTTTAAGATGGTATATTGATCGATTAAAAAAGTTTTGTAGTTTTCTTTAAAAAAATTCATGAAAAAGGCCTTTTTTGCGCTACAAGTGGGGGTAACGCCTTAAGTTCGAAAAATGGTTTCATTTTCCTTCTTGAATGCAAATGTACAAAAAAATGAAATCACTTTTATAAAATTGCCAAGCAAATTTACTATTCATATTGTTAAAGCTGAAATTGTTAAAGCTTAGGAATAATATTTTCGAAAATATTTAATTAAAAAAAGTCATATTATTATTATACGAAAAAATTGATATCACCATTAGATAAAAGTACAAAGTAGGTGACACACAAGTACACTGGAAATGCGGTGCAACGACTTGGTGTGCATGGTTAGGAAAAAGCTCGGAAAGGTACAGAATTTTCCGTTCCGACCGCCCGCGAGAACAATTTTTGCGTCGATATATGTATGTATGCGGGGTGAGGCACGTAAAGTGTTACAGAGCAATAGCACTCAAACTATTGACCATATCCAAAAATGTTTCAGACAAAAGTTTCAGTGTTCGAGAAGGCCGTCATACTGGACCACCCTATTTTTTATTGGTGGAGGCGCTGAATGTATGTATTTATGTATGTATTTTTTTCGATCAAATTATTACCGATTTTAAGACGAATTCAGCGACCTTCAACACAAGGTCATTCTAGTCACGCAAAGTATTAAAATAGTCGAAAAATCGAAGAATATCGGAATAACCACTTTCAAAGGATCCACTAACCTTGGTTTGGGTCTACCTAAAGAAAATGCTCGAAGTGATGACCCTCGACTCTTAAGCACTTGTTAATTCGCTGATGAAAATACCGTCTAACTTCAGCCAACATTTGTGGTGTAATTTCAGTACATGCTCGGCGTATTCTTTCTTTCATGTCGTCAGGCGTGATAGGTGCTACCGCCATTACGCGTTCTTTGACAAAACCCCATAAAAAGTAATCGGATGATGTTAGACTGGCGAACGAGGTGGCCAAGCTACAGGGCCGCCTCTTTCTATCCACTTTTCACCAAAAATCTCATTCATCACTTGCCTTGAACACAGAGCATAATGGGGTGGTGCACCGTCGTGTTGCATCCACATGTTCATGCGAGCATGCAAGGGCACATCTCCCAGTAATCGAGGCAGTACGTTTTTCAGAAAGTTTGCGTAAATTTGCCCATTCAAGCGACCTTCGAAAAAATATGGACGAATGACGTGATCGCCGACAATGCCGCACCAACAATTGACGGACCACGGATGTTGAAATGGTACAGTTCTCATCCATCGAGGATTCTCATTTGCCCAATAATGCATGTTATGCCTATTCGCATTTCCCGCATTTGTAAAGTTAGATTCGTCAGAAAAAGCACTTGACTCAAAAATGAGACATCTGTGCGCATTTTTCTACGAATCCAATTACAGAAATTGACGCGATTTAGGAAATCATTGCTGTACAAATCCTGATGTGATGCCATACGATACGGATGGAACTTGTGTTGATGTAAGACTCCTAATTCAGATCGCTGACTAATTCCACTCTCTCTTTCCATTTGCCTGCTGCTCGCATGTTGATTTGGTGCAGCAAAAGCTAAGATAGCAGCCGCATTATTTTCATTAACAACGGTCGACATTTGACTCGTGTTTGTTTCACTGTACCGAAGCGACAGAAACGGTCAGCTAATCGCTTAAAAGCCATGTGCGATTTTCATTGCCTATCTGGATAACGAGCCGCGTACAAAGCTTGGGCGTTTCTGTAATGTTTACGGCATTGGCCCAGCACCATCAACATATCAAAAGATTCTTGAAAATCGTTCATTTTCGCGATCCGATGTACTCACATTAGAAGATAATGCGTGACTAACTGATATGTCAACAGAAAATGGGTACTAGCTGCCGATAAGAAACATTGGTATCGTAAGAAATGAAAACAGCGATCAAATAAGTGTTTACAAGTCGAGGGTCATCACTTCGAGCATCTTCTGTAGGTAGACCCAAACCAAGGTTAGTGGATCCTTTGAAAGTGATTATTCCGATTTTTCGACTAAGTATTTTCGTACTTTGCGTGACTAGAATGACCTTCTGTTGTAGGTCGCTGAATTCGTCTTAAAAACGGTAATAATGTCATCGAAAAAATACATGGTTCCATTTAAAAAAGTGGAGTTGACCTTGACGTAGCTTCAGCGCCTCCACCGATAAAAAAAGGGTGGTCTAGTATGACGGCCTTCTCGAACACTGAAACTTTTGTCTGAAACATTTTTGAATATGATCAATAGTTTGAGTGCTATTGCTCTGTAACACTTCATGTGCCTCACCCTGTATGTATAATTTTATATTATAATGTGGCGTCGACTCACAGGGGTATTACGAACATTTCAATTCATAATGTCCCATCAGGTACCAGGGATATTAGCAATCATATGTACTGGAGGTTTATCGGTACGAAATTTCTGTTTCCACCAGCAGGAGGATAAAGCAGTAATGCTAACATTTAAACGTGCAGGTCCTTAGATGGTTTAGAGGCAGATGATTTAGAGATGCATACTTTATCCATTACATCAAAGTCTATAAGACGCAATATATTTCATGAGATATGCGGTTATTTTGCTATAGAATAAAAGGTAAATGCTTTTATACACATTTTTCGTATTATCCAAATAAATTAACATTGCAAGTGCCGTGTGGTCGAAGGGTACATCACTCATTTGGTTCGTACTCTACATGAATCTGATTTGCACTTGCACAATAAATCGTGACAATTTATATTTTGTTAACCCAACAGTTGAGATGTTGAGATGATGAAATCCTTCGCCAAACTTTTTTTTTAGCTATGCACGCCAAGTCGTTGCACAGCATTTCCAGTGTACTTGTGTGTTACCTACTTTGTACTTTTATCTAATGGTGATATCAATTTTTTGTTATAATAGTAAGATGACTTTTTGAAATTAAATATTTAAAAAAATATTATTCCTAAGCTTTAACAACGTGACTTGCTTGGCTATTTCATAAAAGTGATTTCACTTTTTTTATACATTTGCATTAAAGAGAGATAATGAAACCATTTTTTGAACTTAAATAAAAAGTATAGTTTGAGATATTTGGGATAAATCAGAATTTTTATATAGTAAAACAAGCGATAACGATTTTGAGGGATTTTTATTACTAGGCGTTGTTTTTTACTTTCTTTAGAAAGTTTTTAAAAGAGATTTCAGATCTTTTTGAAAGGGGAATTTCAATATATCGGAACAAACTAGAGGTCTGCAATTTCAAACTCGTTCAAAACATTACTTTTCATTACTAAACATTTTTTTAAAGAAATTAATACAACTTTTTTTTTATACGCTTTTTTTACAATAAAGTATTCTCAATATGCTAATTTATGAAAAGATTAATTTCACATTAAGAAAAGTATACGAAATACAGAGGGGTTACAACTTTTAACATCCATTTTTTCGAACAAAAAAAAGGTTAAAGAATGGACCTTTTTGCTTTGAAAGGGTATGTTTGTTATTATTCAATAAGAAATTGACTGAAGAAATTGAATAAAGAGATTTTTGTTCATTGAAAAGAAGTTAAATGTTTTTCTTTGTATTAATTCTCACTTTACATGAGTGAAAATACCCGTAAATAGCGAAAAACTATTTTTTATCGCGTAAGCGAAATAATAGTGGCCTAAAACAATAATAGTTTTCCGTCAATTTTTGTTACCAAATTCAAAACTTTCATCATTTGGGCTACAGGGAAAAAATCGGGCCAACTTTATGCTTAGCATACTTTTTGTGGACACTATCAACTTGGAAAAAATGCCTAAGCATAATATTCGCGATAGCTATCTGCAAAGATGTCGTAACTTTTGTAATTTAAAGACTAACCGGCATTTTTGACATTTTTTAACCGCACATCTCACAGAAAACAAAGTGATTAAAAATGGATTTTTTTACCTTGAAGAGCATACTTTCAGCTTTCCAGAACTGCCCTTTAAATTCGTGTATGACGATTGGTTCATTAATTATTGATTATTAACGCGGTTCTCTAGTTTCTCGGCTGTTCTTTCACGGCTTTTTCAATATTTTTTTTATCGGCAAAGCATCGAAATAATCAATCTCATTGTTTTTGCATAATCTTTATTAACATTTAAATAAGCTTTACAAATTTTTTGAAGTCAAAATATATAATAGAATAAAAGTTATAGTGGCCGACAGGAAGACATCAAGTAAAAGAGGTGCTTGACGGTGACCAAGATTGCGACTGTTCTGTTTATCTGAAATCAAAAAACCAAACGGCATTTTAATCTTCATATTTAAGACTAGCGATTGAACTAGAGTGAATTCTAAATTACAAAAATTGACTTTTTTATAAACTTTTGAAAATTACATTCTATTTTTTACTCATTTTTTCTTAAGTTTTTCGCTCGTACAAAAAAACTATCGAAGCAATCATGATAATCCTAGTTCAATCGTTGGCTTATAATATATTAAAGATGCTGTATAAATTTGAATAAGATCGGTGCAGTAGTTTCTGAAATATCGTGGTCACCGTTTCGGAAAATGGTGTTTCGAGAAAAACGCGTTTGAAAGTATACCTGCTCCGTATACCTGCTCCGTTCCAGGGCCGTAACTTGTGAACCACTTCGAATATCGAAAAATCCTTTGGCACACATTTTCTACACATGTTGTAGATGTGATTTATGAAAAAAAATCGATTTTTTTCGACCCGAGAAACTAGAGGCCGCCTTAAAGTCATTTGACTTTAATAATCGTTAAATCGTTAAAATAATGATCGTTAAAAGCGTCATTTGACTTTGATCATGCAATTGGTATATACTTGTTTCAAAGTTCAAAATAGAAAGGGTGATCCAAGGAAAATACGTCTGATTGCATCATTAATCAAACAAATTTATCCTTGTCTGTACATCTTTTCGAAACAAAAATCGGACATTTTCGAGATTGTTAGAGTTTCACGACATCAATTTACAAAAAGAAGACGCTCCTTAAAAATACAAATAGAGAAATAGAAAGTATAAATACATGCAACTCGACCGTACCTGAAATATTTTCGTAGTCAAGGTTCAGGTTTCTCACTCTTACAGTCTCACAATTCAATTTTTGTTCAAAGCTTTTAAACCGCTCAATAATTTCCCACCTTCTAGGGCCAAACATTGCGGATGCATTACAGAACTATGTGAACAAGCTCGGCATCAGGCTGTTCTATGAATATTCATTGTTTTGGAAAATTACATTTCCTGTTGTCAAGACAAATGGATGAACTTGAGTCAGCGCTTATAACTATGTGTACGGTGAGTGCAAAAGCTGCACTTTGCAGTCTTTCTGCGCTTTTCAAGAGACACAAGCTTTTTGCAGATACTCCTGAGTCGCACACAAATTTCTCTACCGCGTACACTAAAGAAACTTTGTTCGCATATAAAAATTGGGAAAATCTCACCTTTCGTTGTACTCGCAATAGTGCCCATGCGAAGAACTACAATGGTTGAAAGCAATGATTCGTTAGACTTTCTCCACAGTACTGTCCACGTGAAAACTTCTGAGTAACATTTCAAACTTTCTTTAGAGGGATTCAGTGAATCATCATTACATATCTCTCGCCGCTGAACAAAATTACAAGTTTGATAAGCAGTCGGGCAAGTTATTCAATTTTCCACAGCTTGTGAAACTTATGACCTTGTTCAGCGGCGAGAGAAATCTTCTGATGTTTCACTGAATCCCTCTAAAGAAAGTTATGAAATGTTAGTCAGAGTTTTTTACATGAACAGTACTGTGGAGAAAGTTTAACAAGACATTATTTTCATCACTTGTAGTTCTGCGCATGGACACTATTGTGAGTACAGCGAGAGGTGAGGTTTTCCCAATTGTTATATCCGACCAAATCTTTTTCGGTTGACGTAGGGTAGAAATAGGTTTGCAACACAAAAGTATCCCCAAAGAAGCTTTCGTCTCTTGCAAAGCGCAGAGAGCACACTGCGAAGTATAGCTTTCGTAATCATCATACACGCAGTTAAGAGCACTGACGCGAGGCAATTCATTAATCTTCACGACACTATACATAAAAACTTCACCGTCTATGATAAGACAAACGACGTAATATACGATCCAAACAACGTGAATTCAAGAATTTCAGACTTTCGAACACACGAATTGGCAATGACGTACAGAAGCTATGTTATGCTCCCAGAACACATAAAAGCCACACATGAACGTATGTCTGCGAATTTCTTAATTTTATATAAGCAAGTGAAAGAAATTAGCACATTATTGAATATTTATTTAACTTACTCTGCATCTATTTGCGTACCTTCCTCTGTAGCTGTTTCTCCGACGGATTCCGCGCGAGCCCCACGGCTAATGTACGCGTGTTAGGATCGAAATAAATAATCCACACCTAAATTTTTAACGACGTGAACCTTTGTTAAATAAATTTTTGGCTCTAATAAGAGCCGTTTGTTTTCGTTTTTCACATCCGCGCGAATAACCGTGTTTGGTTATTCGAGCTGTCAAAGCGACTGCATTAGAATATATATATATATATATATATATATATATATATATATATATATATATATTGCAAGCAGGGAGTAGTTCGAGTCGTACCGTTCGAGACGGCGGTGGCGTTGCTGTGCCTGTTGCGCTAGAGTGATAATCAATTCACAAAACGGCGTATGTACTATGTTTACGACATAAGCCAACGACTTTATTTTATTCAATGAACGACAATGAACGAGTGTGGAAGAACTTTGGGGTAAAAAAGTTACTCGCAAATTCGGCCGTAAATTATGAGATCTCGAGATTGAGTGGACGAATCGAAAAATAGCCCCAACAAAATCGATAGGAAAAAGTCACATTACATTGGTAAACTGTCACTATATTTTCGATGCGTTGCGGCGTTTTCGCGTAATGTCGAGACAACGTTAAAAGTCGTTTGCTAAAAAGGCCATCTTACTGTATAAAGAGTCGCAGCGTGTCGTCAGTTCATCAGTGGCGTCGAGATTGGTGGCGTTGTCAGTGGCGAAGAATTTTTTTTTTAATACTTGGCGTCAAGGTGCTGCCGTGTCTCTTAATTCAAGAAAATGGATATTTTATTTCTGTAGCGCGATCAATGATGAATTCAAAAGTTCCGCGAAACGCGTAAAAACTAGTTAGGATTTTTTATAAAGTTTTTTTTGCAACGAATGGCGCAGGGGTATTCGTTGCTAGAGGTATGGTGGGAGGGTATGTGTGGTGGACATTGTGCGAGTAATACGCGGAAGGTTGCGGGAGGGTGAAAAGGTGAGAGCGGTCTTTGAGGGCGAGGGTGTGGACTATACGACTAGATATATGTGAAGTTGAGTCTCTCGCTCTCCCTCTCCGTGTAGCTTTCAGCAGAGTCGGCAACACTAGTTCTTGAAGTGGTGGAGAGGCACGAAGGCGGCTAGTGGCCCCCGAAGGGGCTGTGCGCTGACTTTCGCCCCTATCTACCCTAAACCTCGTCTTTCCGGAAGCATCGAACCCTCCGCGCCTCTCTTTCACCGCTACACTTTCATCCTCTCTGTATTATGTCTCAGTCATGCTCCTTCTTTTCACATTTTTATTCTCACCGATCGCCAGTGAAGGACGAACCAACAAGACATCACCGTTAACCTTTCGCACGCTTTACTTCCAAAATCTGCTTTGCTGATGATTTTCCTCATGAGATTTATAATAGTAATAGCAAAAATGTAATTTAGGGAAAATAGTTTTTCATTGCTTGTTCAGTCTTGCCCTCCGTAATTAAATATACATCTACATTATTTATTTAATTCTGTACATGAAATATAATTTATTTATTTTTATGAAATCGCAATTTATGTATTTTTTGGATATACAGTATCTTAACTACGAGTTTTCCGTTCGTGAGCATATAAGGTGTCTCTTTCCAAGCAAAACGTTTTTTTTTTAATGTCGTTCGATAAAAATTGGCCGAGATATTTACGAGTAAATTCCAAGGGTGAGTAAACGATGGACAGTAGTTTCGGCGTTCAAGCGAAAGCGGGCGCGGGTTCGAATCCACGTTCGAGCCCGTGGATTTCTACATCCAGTTTCGAATGTTGAAATTTGAATTTTGAGCCTTATTCGGCCGCTGAAATAAAGTATTAAATAACAAATAAAAAATGTTGAACATTGTTAACTCGAAAGATCTATAGATCTACAGATCTTTCGAGCACACAATGGATAGTATTGTTTAACATTTTTTATTTATTATTTAACACTTCATTTGAATACAATTTTATGATTCGATTCGTCATATTTCAACTAGGCTCCACCCTCCACTTAGTTGAGATTTTTGAAAATATCGCCTTCTCCTTTTCGACGGATTCTCAAAATATCCTCTCAAAATTTCAAGTCAAACCGTTTAAAATGAAGGGAATTGTTGGCGTTTATAGGTAGGTTCTGCGAACCCGCGAACCGTGAACCACCGAACTCTCAACGCGTTTTAATAAAAATGACTTTTTCAAAATCGGTGACCGCGATATCTCAAAAATGACGCCACCCATAAAGTGCGAATTTCACAAGCTACTTTTACATGTCAAAAAGCAGTGTTTTTTATGAACGAAAATAGAAAAAACATTTATCAAATGTAAACATTTTCATACAGAGGTAATTTTAAGTACCCTCCTCAAAACAGCCCCACGTGCTGATAGTCACCATTCCATTGATTAAACGAATCCAACATTTCTCTTTCACATATAGACAAGGGAAAAAAATAATAAAAGCTATCCCCGATGGAAAGAATAAAAGTTTGCATTATATTGCGTCGAGAGATTCGCCCGTCGTGAATGAGGCGAGAATATACAATGTCGCGAATCTGCGAAAGAAAAAAAAAGCTTCGATAAAACAAAGCGAAAGACAAGGCAGCAGTACCAAGTCCCGTTTTAATTGCCGGAATATGCTAAATCGGTACCTGAGAGCCCCGCTGAGATTTATACCCGAGTTTTAATTGGCGGAATATGCTAAGGTCGAGAGTCGGAGCTGGAGCTTTTTCCAGTGTTAAAGAATAGGACGGATTGTTACAATTATATTTCAAAGCAGAGAAAAGTTCTCGCATCGTTGTGGCGAGCGGAATGTTGAGGATCGAGTCTTCGCTCGAGGGGAAATGTCCGTGGTCGCTCTACGTGGTGACTGGCAGCCTTCAATAATATTTTTATTTCGATTGTGTGGAAAATAATGGGCAGCAATCGATTTGTGGAATGGTGAAAGTGTGCTCCAATAATTGCCAATTCGGCCTAGTTCTCCGGAGGATCGAAAAGGAAAAATGCTCTTTCCACGAGAGTGGGTCGGAGTGAGAGAACGGGAAATTGAAATTTGTCCGCCTCTCATGAAAATCTCTCTCGATGAAAAACGCCATAATCCACGTGCTCGACAGGCTTGTTATGCTTGCTATGGTGATTCTCGGGGGTGTCCTCGCTTCTTGGGATACGTGGTTGAAGAGTTGACCGAGACGAATGCGATGAGACGAGAAAAAGGTGGGCGCGACAAGCGATTCGTTCCAGTCGTAAAGTCTCCTCGTTCTTCCTCGGCAACCGAAATACAAAATGCGCACCTACATACCCATGATCGTTGGTATTTTTCGACTCACACTGCGGCAAGACGTTGTGAAACATTTGCTTCATCTGGTCGTAAAAGTATTAGGCTGCATGATGTCTCTGCGTTGTCTAGACAAAGAGACATTATTTGCCTGTTAGATTTGGATGGGCAGTATATCGCGTCGAGACTTCTTTTGATTTATGGATTTTTCTATCATTAGTGAAACCCTAAGCTTTTGGAAAAATTCACAGCCCCGATCGCAAAAGCGGTAAACCGAAACAGACTTCACTTTTTGCATCGTCGACCCATCATTGATCCGCTACAGAAAACGCTTTGTTCTCATATGATACACCACAAACAAAAATCCCGACGCTTTCAGTCTTTTAGAGGTTCGAAAATCAAACGAGCTAGGTTGAACATTTTCAAAAAGTGTGAGACAGCCGCAAATAACCGATTCTTCAAGATTTTTTGTGTCGAAACTATCTATTCTACATAATGAAAATTTTATGTAGTATATATTATTGCATCTTTCGATGATCCTAATTTTTTTTATATTCAAAAATGGTGGCTTTATGACACTGGCTTCCAAAACAACCTAGGGTCTGGTGCAATGATCTGAAACATCAGAGCCCAGACTTTTTGGGTTCCTAAGATCCTCCACGTGGACCTACAAACTCTAAAGGAAAGTGAAAATTCCAAAATAGTGCGTGTTGGAAAAAATGTTATATTTTCCATTATATTTTTACCATAGTATTTGTTAATGAAAAAGTTGTTTCTTTAAATAATATTCAAGAAACTTTAGGTTCAGGCAGACACGGTAATTATGTTATCTGAAAATTTGCGAAATTTCAAAATCGTCGGCTAGATAGTTTTTGAGTTATCTAGTACGAGGCACATGAGAAAGTGGTTTTCAGGAAAATACGTTTAAAGTTTTAAGGCGCAAAAATGTTGTGACCAAATCACCTACCGATTAATCTGCGATTGCAGGGCCATAAAGTAGTCCTTCAGCTTCCTTGTGGAGTTCACTTTCGACTATAAGCTCCTCTTGACGTTCTAAAGGGACCTCCCCCCTACACCAGTTAAGTACCGTATAGTCTCAACGGGCAATTGGATTTTTTGCCAAAATTGTCGAAGCAATTCAGCACTTGATGTTTTTCGAAGAACAAGACAAGCTTTCATCGTTGACGAACAAATTCCTCGATATTTTAATAGACTTGTGAGTCCAATCAGAATGTACCTTCATACATTTGGTACGACTTTTATTCAACGAGGGCAGCATGCCACCAATTTATTGGTAGGTAATTTGGACCTTTACGAATATATCCTTAAAATATCTCTTGTTTCTATGGTGTTTTTTGGCCACCAAAAATGATCAAAACAGAAAAAAAACACTATTTTAATGTTATTTCTTTGGAGTGGGATTAATAAAATAATGCCTTCCATAAAATTTGTGCGTCGTGATGTCATCTGTAAAATAAGTATTACACGAAAATCACATACGATTGTTAGTTTAAGGATAAATCACAGTTGAACCACGACATTGTTTGTTTTGTTTATTGTATGCACTTTGGTTATTTATCACCGTACTGTTCCGAATCACAACATGACCTATAAGAAACTCGATTTTCGAGAGGTCCCTTCAAATTTTATCGAGCAGTGTTATATAGTTTAGCAATAACAAACAATTTACGTAAATCCAACGTTTCCGTATAGCAAGTGATCCAGAAGGCTCACAAAGAGCAAAAAAATCGTAGTGGTAGTTTTCGGCGCGTACCTCAATGATTTAACTCAAAAAAATGATTTTGAAAACACAACACGTTTTTCGAGGATATAATTATTTCAGCTTATAAACAAATACAAATGACTACTTGAATTTTGGAGCTCCTTGAAATATTCTTCGAGATTCTTGTACGTCTTTGAGAGATGCGTCATTTCCAAAAAAGTCTCAATATCTTCGTTGCGAGCGGAGATAATTATGCAGCGGAGTTGTTTATACGTTTCTTCGATTTATTGTTGTTATAATCATCATTTTAACCTTCATAGGTATGACGTTCTGTGTGATTGGCATGGTGGTGGGGGCACTGCGTCTCCCACCGCGGGTCGCCTCGCGCGGCTAAGTTAACTATTTCCACATCTCCCTTATACATTTTCGTAGAACGATTTGTTTTTTAATGTCACGTATTTTGTCTCACTAATTCGAAAATGTCCGTGAAAATCAATATTTTCTAATAATTAATCCAATAAATATTGTTTTACTTCAATTTTGATGTAAGGGTGCCCATAAATGATCTTACATAAAAAATGCCAGGATATCATCAGTAAATTTCATCTCGTCCACAATGTTATTTATAACAATAAGTATGTCATATACATTCTTACAAACTAGCTTGGCAGTATCAACAATGTTTTTTAGGTCGCCAGGTTCATAGTCGTCATTTGTATCTGAATCATTTGTGTTTTCTTTGGTTATTAAATACGTAATGTCAGCCGCGTTGTCGACATCATCTGGGAATCTTAAAAACTCTTCGTCAATTTTGTCGTCGCTCAAAAATACCTTCCAACAAATTGCACGTGTCGAAAAGTTGGCTTAAAATGCACAATACTCGGCAAGAAATAGCACGGGTAAAATTGTTCAAACGTTATCGAACCTGAAATAGTTTTGAGCGACGATAAAATCGACGAAGCGTTTTTAATATTTACGGATGATGTCGAATGCCTAAGTAAACACGAATGATTCAGATGAAAATGACGACTATAAACCTGACGAAATTTATTTTTTTGTTATACCTGCGAAGCTAGTTTGTAAGAATGTGTAAGAATTGTGGATGAACTAAAATTTACTTACTATACCCGAACTTTTTAATGTAAGATTATTTATCGGCACTCCTACGTCAAAATTGAAGTAAAATAATAGTTATTGGGGCAATTATTGGAAAATATTTATTTTCACGGGAATTTTTAAGTTGCCAAGAAAAAAACACGCGATATTAACCAAAACTTTCTACCATAATCTATAAGGGAGGTCTATAAATATTTAACTAGGTCGCGCGAGGTAAGTCGAAACGGGAGAGGCAGTGCCCCTGCCACGGCGCCCGATTGGATCAACGACGCCGTTCGGTGTTTCATGCGCGAGCGATCATGATCTGCAATAAGATAAACGCTCCAACGGGTTTGTGTCATATTGAATGTTATTCCTAAAAAAGTTAAGAATGTTCACAAACTTGGATTACGCAAAAATGTTGATTACAAAAATAATAAATTGAAGGAAACAAAGAAAAATGACCGTATCTCCGCTTGTAACAAAGATAGTGAGACTTTTTTTTAAAGGACGCGGCTCGCAAGACGTATAAGAATCACGAAGAATATTTCAAGTAGCTCCAACATTCAAATAGTTATTTATATTTGTTTGGAAGCTGAAATTTGATATCCTCGAAAAATGTATTTTTTTTTCGAAATATTTTTTTTTAGTTAAATCACGAATGTACGCGCTCAAACTTACGACCACGATGTTTTCGCACTCTGTGAGCCTTCTGGATCCCTTGCTATAGGAACACGCCGAATTTACCTAAATTGGTTATGATTGCTAAACTATGTAACATGGCTGGATAAAATTTAAAGATATCTCTTGAGGATAGATTGGTGTAGGTGATGGATGGATTTCAGAACAGTACGTTGATGAATAACCTCAGTAGGTACATACAATAAACAAAACAGAAAAATTCTGTGGTTTAACCGTGATTAACCCTTAAACTAACAAGTCTATGTAGGTATGCGACTTATCTTATCGATGACATAATGGCGCACAACTTTTATAGGAGGCATTCTTTCATAAATCCCATTCCAAAGAAAATAACATTTCAAAGCTTTTTAAAAAATAATTTTTGGCGACCGCAGAACACCATAGGATAGGGAAATATCTTTAAGGAATATTGATGGAGGTCCAAATTACCGATAATAAAATTAGTGACATGATGGCCTGGTTGAATAGAAGTCATGTTTATTTCGACTGGCCTATGTATATTTTTTTCGGGTCGTATCGTTATGGAATGGTCGGAAATTGCTACGAAGATCGAATATTTTCGATCCGTGTTGGCGAAATATTCATCGAAGCATTTCCAATGCATTGGGAAACTTCGTGGTTTGTTGCCAATGGAAAATTTATAGTCTCTCGGCATTGTCGGGGACGGAAATACATGCGCGTACAAATAGGAAACCACAACGTCATAAACCACCATGAAAATTGACTTATGTACGGTCGTAAAGGTATTAGGGTTCATGATTTTGTCTCATTGTAAGTACAACGCGACATTATTTGCCTGTTAGAAAAGAACGGGCGTGGCAGTACGGTCGGGGAGCGATGGTCCGAGCGTATATTTTCTCGTTTTTCTTCTTGCTGTAATCCCCTTGAGACTCCTTGAAAGGATCGTTTATACCTCTACCTCATGTTAACTTTCGTCCCTCTTCGATTCGCGAGTCTGGTGGCGTTCGCCAGATCGTCTCAAATGCTTTAACCGAAACCAGAAAATTTGTCGGAAGATGCGTCGTCAGGGAAAGAGTGGGCGGGTTAGCGAAAAGTCATGGCTGGAAGCGTGATGTTTGTGGGGATTCTACCGGGGACGTTGGGGCCTAGATAATCCTCGGAATGGACGATCATCCAGTTATGGGTGCAGGTGACCTGAAGCACAATATGTATACATTGCTTCGTCTTTATTAACGCCTAGTTGCGACTATCGGCAAAGTTTCTTCATTGTACCCTGCAGCTGAAAATTTTACTCTTTCCATATTTGCTCATCGAGAGAACGGATTATACCCGGAAGCGTCAAACAAAGACTTAGCTGAAGGCTTATAATCACGGGTTTTCCCGGAGATATTCAACATTCTTAACCTTTTCCAGTGAATAATGAATTTGTATTCATTTTTGGTTTTTATCCGACTTTTGCCAAGGATTAAAAAACATTTTTCGAGAAATGTGGTATTGAAAAGTCGATTGCAAGAAAAAGAAGATTGAAAGAAAAAAGTCGATTGCATACGAGATTATTCTATATTTTCTATTTTTTTTTTCGTACTTCTCTAGTGTTTCATATGTAGGGGAGGTCGGAGTTCAAAGTGCCGGGGGTACGATGGTCCGATACGCATAGCTTCGCCAAGAATAGAGATAGCAATAAGTGTCAAGTGCGTCGCAAAATGTCATGCCATCGCGCCGTTTCGGCAGCCATTTTTGTGACGCCGGGACGGCGAATACGAGTTGTTGTCGCTTGGAGGAATAACTTTCCCCCGGCACTTTGAACCCCGGGCTTCCCTACATTGAAAAATACTTCAATATTTTTCTTCGACTTAAACCTTCAAAGTTGAATGATTCCATCACGGAGAGTTTCAGCGGAAGAACTTGGTTCGAACAGACCGCTAGTGTTCACCATGTTATATTGAAATCCTAAAACAATTTTTTTGTATTCTTCTTGGATATTTTCAAGGAACCAATTATACATTTTCCACAAAGTATAGGAATGTAAAAAAACAATTTCAATCACTTCACATCCGTTTCCAGTCTAACACGTTGATTACCGCTTAGTTATCAAGCAATCCCATTACATGGGTACCGACAAACTTAAGAAAGAGCTGCAGATTTTTTAAATCGTGCTCTCAAGTAGTCCTCTCAAAAAGACAATCTATTTTATTCCAAGATCTTGAAAAAAAAAGTAGAAAAGAAACGTATCCGTACAAAAGCCATTCAGCCAAAGAAAAAGTCTTCCGTGCGATCAAAAAGTGCGACGACGTAATGTGCAATTTTTACCCAATGTTACATCGCACTAGATCCCCTAAAAAAAGATAAAAATAAAAGTAGACCTGCCTAGGATGGAACAGATGAGTTTCCGAGCTCCCATCGACTCGTTCATTCTGCAGTCAATGCCACGAGTAACCCGAGATGCACATATGACGCGGTCTTCACGGCTCGTTTCCCATCGAAGTAAGCCGACGAGGTATCTCTATCTCCTCTCGTTATATCCTATGGATAATGGCAAGATCGAGTGGCTGTGATACACCATCCATGCACTTGTCCGACCTACTATTGCTGCGGTCTAAAATCTAACGCTCTTCGACTGGAGGATCCAACGGTGAACGGAGCACCAACCGCTTTCCCCTTGACATGATGACAACGAGGGATGATGTGCTCGCTCCCCGCTCGGGAAAGTGGATCCTCGTACTCCCCGCCGTTTTTTCTCTCGCTCTCTCCTCGCTTGCGCTGGGCCCGAGTGAGTTTGAGCGATGGTCCTTCTTCAAGCGGGTGAATTTGCGATGTACAGAGGACTCCACATCTGTTTGCAACTGAAACGAGTGGCTTGATTAGCTGCAAGTTTTATAGCGGTCATTCTCGTGTGCTCACAACCGATTGCAATAACAATTAAATTTCGATTAAACAGCCCGTACGTGTATCAGTTGATTCCCGAATCAACAACAATTCCCATCAACTGTTTTCCTTTGAAGAATATTTGAAACTTTTGAGGAACTTATCAGAGAAGGTTATAAGAGCCTGGAAGCATTCTCTCGACAAAGTATAGTAAGCAGGGAAAAAGTCGTTATTGTTTTATTATGAGAACAAAAGGTAACAGTGGTATGGGAATCGGCCATCTCTGAGAATCGTCCCCAATGTAATTTTGCGTTATGGATAAACGGCAACGACCATGTAACAACAACTGTTTCAACGGCCGTTCCGCGGAACACGAGATACAGCCAAGGCAGAAACGACGTTCCAATAAGGTAGAACAGTTAGATGCCTCTAACGTGTGTTTTGGGCATATCGTCGTAGCCATTCTCCTATCTTCGCGTATCTTCAACGACGCCTTTTTGTCCCACCCGAACGATATCGTAATTTCACAGGTGTGAACAGTCTCGTTGAACGGCCACAATACCAATATACTCTTGACCGGATTGTTCATCCTTATTATCAGCCAACAGACTGTGACGCCAGAAGTCTGCTACTTTCCATGGAGTTTTTTTTGTTATGGACATTGCAAGTTTTTACGACACCCGACATAATCACCCAAGTTCTACGGTAGTATCGATATTTAAAAATCAGTAAGATGCTTACCGAAATTCTATAAAAGTATTCACTAGGTTAGCCAAGTTTTCGAAATAGAAACTGATAGACATGGATGGATCGCCAAAACCTACAAGGGCTTTAAGGAACATTCGCAATGATAATGTTAACCATTTGCACTCGAGAGTTCATTCTCGCTCACCACTTTATTATTACTTTGAAATGATATTACTTTAATAATTGCACTATATTACTTAAGTAATATAATTGCACCGTATACTTATGCTATACTATTATCATTTAAGTTTATAATACTTTATAGTTATGTTACTCCGAGCAATATAATCGTACGGTATCGAACCAGTTTAATGTTGTAGTATTTTTATTCCGGATCGTGCGGTTGTCCTCCCAATCCTTGGCATTGTTGATCACTGTTCCTACGGCTTGCTCAAAATCATACGTACAGATCGAAGCTGCATTCGCGATGTTAAAATGTTTTGTTATGATGACTGCTATAAAATAAACATCATCCTATAGTTGATTCTTATATACATACAGTGGAGGTATGTATATGCATCATATGCATAACGCTTCATTAAGCGTTATGCAAATGATTGACCCAACCCCGATACCTTGAACGGATGCGTAACATGTTAAGGAATTATAAACACGGTTAGGTTATACATACATATAGTTCCCACGGCGATGACACTTTCTGATCTGTGCTCTAAGATTTACAAAGTTGCGGAAATATTCTAACACGCATCCGAGTTGCATAACGTTTTTTGTCGTGGCAGTCCATAACACCTTTTTTCATGGAATTCAGGAATACCTCGAAATTGGAAAGCTACGATGCAGTCGAATCGAAGTTCTCATGTGGAAAGTTCTCACGCTGAGGCAGTAATAGGGCAAGCCTGTTTGTGGCCTTATCATGATAAGGCCTTATTATGGTAAGGCCTTATCATGGTAAGGCCTTATCAGGGAAAGCCTTAAGAAGGCTTTATCAGGGAAAGCTTTGGTAGGGACTTATTGGGGACAGCCTTGGTAGGATGATGTCAAGGACGGCCTTAGTAGGCCCATTTTCGTATTGCCTCA
Organism: Ophion slaviceki; assembly: GCA_944452715.1. Lineage (NCBI taxonomy): Eukaryota > Metazoa > Arthropoda > Insecta > Hymenoptera > Ichneumonidae > Ophion > Ophion slaviceki. The sequence goes on along the minus strand of OX101794.1, from coordinate 6,245,483 downwards.
TTTCGGGCCTACATACTTTCGGCTCGATCGCAGCAGAATCAGGCTGTCCGTAATAGGTGTTCCCCGTATCACACCCGGCTCATGGCCGATCCCGATCGGCCTAACCCTAATAAATTTCTACGCGGGAAGCCATTGCCAACGATTATCGGTATCTGCCCGAGTGGAAAACGTAACTCATCACCGCCTAGCCACAAGCTGGTGAAGTGATGTTTTGAATCGCCATTAGCTAGCCGTCTTAGCGATTGACTACCTAGCCTTGTAACGCTTTGGTCCTCTAGTAACTGAATACAAAAAATTAGATGATGACTAGATAGAAAGAAATATCCCAGGGCTGTATTATATTTCTGACCTAGCCATGACATAGGTTTTTCAGCTAGCGACTGGGAACAAAAAATTGGGTGGCGATTAGATAAAAAAAAATTTGCAGCTATATATTTATCTTTTCGTGATTTTTTTCACATTATTTACATCATTGGACCCTTTTACGACATTCTTCGTCGTTCATTAATTAGGGTTATGATATTTGCGCTGTAAATATATTAATGGTTCAATTTTAAATTATCTCAGACAAACGCTTACGCCGTAACGTGGTTTCGAACCCGGGACCTCTGGGTGATGAATTGTGACGTTGTCCACTGAGCCAATTCTACTTGTTTAATTTCTGAATTTTCTAATCGTCTACATATGTTACACTACACAATGTCAGATTATTGAAAAATGGGTGGATTAACAAATGTAAATAACATTATCGAATCAATGACTCAATTGTGTTCGCATTGAGAGCGATAATCGCATAGAATTACATAACCTTAAATTGTATTTGTCCGTTCATTTATTCCGGCCAGTGCGGCCACAGTTGGGAAGTGTTGGCTAGGTCATCGCGAGATACCGACTTGAGGATTTTATTTATTCGCAACGTCATCTGTAACTCAAGTTGCTTAACCAACCATGAGCCAATCGCTAGATGGAACTACACGTATTCACATAACCACACTTTGTCATTTGTGACGGAGATCGGCTGGGCAGTGACTAGCCAAGGGGTGCACAGCAGCAGTTAGCTGGCTAGGTCATGGCGAGATACCTACTTGAGAATTTTTGCTTTCGCAACGCCAGCATCTGTAACCCAAGTTGCTTAGTCAGCCATGAGCCAATCGCTCGATAAAACTACACGCAAGTAGGTATCTCGCCATGAGAATGCTTGCATTTGCAACGCCATCTGTAACTCAAGTTGCTTAGCCAGCCATGAGCCAATCGCTCGATGGAACTACATGTAGTCACATAACCACACTTTGTAATTTGTGACCAAGATCGGCTGGGCAGTGACTAGCCAAGGGGCGGATAGCCGCAGTTAGCTAGTGTTGGTTAGGTCATGGCGTCATGCCCACTTGAGAATTTTTTTTCTTTTGCAAAGCCATCTCAAACTCAAGTTAGCTAGCCAGCCATGAGTCATGCGCTCGATGGAACTACACGTAGTCACATAACCTTACTTTGTCATTTGTGACCAACATCAGCTGGGCAGTGACTAGATAAGGGCTGGATAACAAAACATTCACAATGTTACTAGCTCATAGCGAGCCAACCATTGGTCAGTTCGTATGAGCTCAATTGGGCGAGCCAGTTACTAGGTCATAACTCAGACAGGCTAGAACAATTTCTACTCGGGTGCTTTCCACTTATCGAAACTATTATTCCACAATCTAGTATTCCAACGAAACATTGAAAAATCGGACTTCCGAGTGAGTAATCCAGAGATCTGATGTGGAGAGATCGATATAGTCAATGCGCTATGGTCGGGGAGACAGCGAAGCGTCGTGGAGCGAGCAATCGTGCATTAGAGGGGGTGGTTTCCTTTGTGTCATTCAAGAGTGAGCACCAGGATTGAGAGAGAGAGAGAGAGAGAGAGAGAGAGAGAGAGTCGTAGGGTGACATCGTGACGCCTCGTTGGTCACCAAAGGACCCGATTCCAGTAGCAAGCGCGGGCTCTTTCTCCCGCTTTCCTCTTGTATGTTTGGGTACGTCTATCCGTGCTCTCTCAATCTGTCATAGCGGTCGCGAGAGCGTGATGGCTCTCCATCCCCTTCGCCAAATTCAGCACTGTACTCTCTCCGTGCTCGCAGTACGATGGTAGTGTGTATACCATAAACTATTTGTATATATAGAACATTTCCTCCGCACTGTTTATAGACACCGCGATGGTTCGAGGACAACGCGACTCGAAGCCATAATCCAAACAGAGGGTTGCCCCACGTATTCACTCCGCCGTAACCATTGACCATGTGTTCGTATGCTGCTACCGGTGGCCAAGAGGATCTGTCACCTATGCTGGCTTTCCGACGTAACGTTTGTGCAATCGGAAATCAGCAAATGTTTTTAGCATGCATAAAATGCAGTTGTTATTGATTAATCAATCGAATACTCTCGAAAGATTATTTATCCGTACATTTTTGAGACAGTGAGAGAGGGGGGGGGGGACGAGGGAAAGAACGAGAGGGCGATAGTAAATGTATATGAAATCTGGCGCCCGGTTCGTTGATTCGCGCGGCATGTGGGCCCACGAAATCACGCATCTGCACCGATTTCATCCAAGAACTGTCCCATAACTCGTAATAGCATCCGACAATTTTTTTTCCACCTCTGCCTCTGCCGCTTTTTTTCGCGGCAACCCTTCTTGGGACAGACATTTATTTCTGTACGTCTGTGTTCACCCTTACCTTGTGTTCTCGTCGAAATCCAAAAGTTCGACCGCGTCGCTAATTCATGCTCGGTGACATCTCGTTGGCTCCGTAACAAGTACCATTGTCTGGGATCATCGATCTGAACCCTTTGTGCAAACCCTTCGACTCCATCGAGTGCGGGCAGCTACAGAGGTCTCTCTCTCTCTCTCTCTCTCTCTCTCTCTCTCTCTCTCTCTCTTTCTATATATGGGGGTATGTAAGACCAGGGGACACTTCACGTTCGAGGTGCGGGCTCGAGGGCACCTGGCGTTAAATGTTCACTGAGCATCGTTATAGTCCCGTTGTGTTTCCTCGTCTACTCGTATACGGAATCGGCGAGCCATTTATATGTTTGAAAACACACATCTTCCCCTACGCCATCCGTGCTTATAAGCGTGCTCTCTTTCGGCTACTACTTTATCTCGACAAATTAATTATCACAATCGAGCCATTCCCCATGGGACGGAGACCACGTGTTGGTCGATATCCTGGAGGCGCAAGTCACAGCTCGACTCGATTTTGAAAAGAGACTGGTAATTACTCTTCACTTTTTGGCAAAAAAACCATCGAAATAGTAATAGTACTAGAATAAATTAGGTAAACTCAAAGGTGTATCGTGAAAACGTGCTCGCGCGAAATACGCCAGAAAGATAAGGGTTAAACAAATAAAACTCTAATAGTCAGATAGGGCATTATTCAACTGATGATTAAATTCAGAAATTTACAGAAAACCGTCACATAAAAAAAAAAGTAATAATTAAGAAAATTCAGAATGCGCTCACTTGACCCGTATTGCGGGTAACCGTGTGCGCACCACTGTGGGATAAGTAGACGCATGTTGGGAATGTGAGCGCATTCTTTTTTATTATGGAAGTTCTGTGAAAAATAAAATTCGAATAAAGTAAGCAAATTATCTGAACCAAACTTATAAATCTTCTTAATAAATAATTTTTCCTATCCGCAGGTAATTCGAGATTAACGAGACTTTGAAATTGACTTATTAATAAATCACACGGAATCAATCTTATAGGAAGTTTATGAAGAATTGCCCTGGCGATGGTCGTACACGAAAGCATCACCTTCATAACAAGTGCATTGTTCGTGCGACCACTCTATGCACGTTCTGTACTGGATCCATTTCTCACAACGTGGTTATGTATATTTTCTCTTACACAAAAGACAAAAGTATTCCTTTTGGGTTGAATCAGAGGGCTTTAGTCTTTCTTTAGAAAGATATTTCTTCTTTTCCTTCGGGACATGTTTCTTATTTTTATATCCCGAGGGCCCAGCATCACTCAATGCCAATGGACAAACTTTTTGATTAAGCTTTTGCTTTTCTTCTTCGCGTAATTAATAAACATCATCAATAAACCATCACCAATGGATTTTTTATAGGAATAAATCATCGTATTTTCACGAAAGATGACCGCGGGTGAGTATACGCTTGCGCACACTTACCCGCGCACGCTGACCGCATCAAGATAAAATGCATATGGATGCCCATAACTTCGACACCGACTATAACCTCACAGTTTTTGCTGATCATTAAACTCGAATGGGTTCGTCACACGAATAAAATTAACTTACCTCAATAGCACTCCAGATTAAGTGATACACTCTTTGCAGAGACTGAAAAAACTATTTTCGAATCGTCAGTTTTTGTTTTGCAAAATAAATAAAGAAAACAAACGCCGTGCAGCGCATCCCTTTCGCTTCGTCAAACTAATTTTCCACTCAGGCGCGTGTGACTTGCTCGAGAAAACCGCCAATCCCTTTCACCCCGTTCGGACATGAAGCGGGTGCGCACACGTACCAATCGCGCTCCCGTTATCCCGAATTACCCGATACCGCCATAACTCAATTGTTTTTTTAAAGTCGTCAAAAGTGAAATCACTCTTTTCGCGTTTAGCCCGCGTGATTTCCAGCTTTCAACAAAACTCGTTGATATTCGTTATCGGCGGAACATTTCCCATTAGATTTGCAATGGTTAAAAATTCAAAAAAGTTTTTGATCGACCCTTTAGGTCTCTTTTCCGGAATTGGATTCAGACCATTGAATTCATTCCGATATCTCGATCAGTTTCCGTGGAAAGTCCACTGTCAAAAATTACAAAAACAAGCAATTGTCCGTCGACCTTTAAAATTTTGCCAAAAATTGCAAAATCATCGGTAGTCCATAAATGAAACAGCATTTTAAAGAGAAAACTGTTATGAAGAGAATGCGCTTAAAGCAGAGTCCCAAATCCAAACCAAAAAGAACTATTGACGATTCAGTGAAGCCACTTATTTTTGGCCGAGATGGGAAATAAATTTCGATTTTCAATATGATTTTTATAAGTTTATATGGATACGCTTCTACCCCCTGAACACGAATTCACCTTTTATTTACCCCAAAACCGAACGTTGTTTTGAAAAGCGTCAAAAGTTTATGAAAATACTTTTTCGCGTTTAATCCACATAGTTTTGAGCTTTTCACGAAAAACTCAGTCATATTTGTAATCAGCGGCACATTTCCTATTAGATGGATCTTTAAAGTGGTTAAACATTCGGAAAAAAATGTCAACCTGTTAAGGTATTTTCCGAAAAATTGCGAATTTTTAAACGGCCGTAGCGTAGGTTCGATTTACGTAACATACATTTAATTTAGTTCGGGGTTTTAAAATCGATCTTGATAGACTTGCAGAATGCCGTTGGATTCATCCCGATATCTCGATAAGTTTTCCCGGAAAGAGCACTTGAATAATGGTCGAAGAAGAGCCACAGTACCACGAAAAAATGCGCGAAAATCGATTTCCGGTCTCTAAAATTCTGCCAAAAATTAAATAATTATCTTACCCAAATGAATCAAACGGCATTTGAAAAGCATATGATTACACAAAAAACGAAGGTGGAGCAAAGTATCGAATCGATACAGAAAACATTTACGGGTGATGTTCTGCAAGGCCACGGGGAAAAGACAAAAAAATGTAACAAAGTTGCTCGAAGTCGCGCTGTGCTTTAGTTTTTGCAACATAGTATTTGAAAGAATTTAGAGACTCGGCGACGTTCGACGTGCGATGTATTGAACATCACACGTCGAGACATCGCCGCGTCTCCAAATTCCTTTAAATACTTTTTTTCCCACCATTTTCAATACGAAAGAATAACTCGATGAAGAAACTACTGTATCCATTGTGCGTGACTCGTACAAGCAATTGTGCCACGTCGGCGTTGTCGTCCAGACTGCAACGATAAACAAATGATAATTGGTGGAGCGTTTAGGCAAAGCGGTAAACACGAGTCGATCCCGAGTTGCATAGTTTGCCACATCGGAAACTGACTTGTATTTTGTATTATTCGTAGCTTGTTATACACGTAAATTCACGATAACCGGGCGCTGTGTATTCACACCCTGGTTGTGAATCTGCGAGAGCCAGTTGCCGATCGCGCTTTCCCATTCACTCGCGGACCGCAATAATCAGCTCTCTCTCTCTCTCTCTCTCTCTCTCTCTCTCTCTCTCTCTCTTTCTCACACTCTCTCTCTGTTTGCTCCGCGCTCAATGTTCGTCGGCCTCTATCCGACACACACACACATACACATGCGTATAATTTTTTGGAGCATAGAGTAGTGAGAGCTTTCTCGTATGCAAAGCAAATGTATCATATCACACTGGCCCCAAGGGCTGCATTACAAGCCCGATCATAGTCCGTTTCCGGTTGTGGCCATGGGTATTAATACTTTTGCAAAAATCCAGCAAGCTTATATTATATACGTGCTACCTCCCTCCTCCCTCTCCCCAACCCTCGTATACTATATGGTCTTTGTAACATTCCACTGAGGGTAGCAACGTATGCCCGGCGCGGTCGCTAATTTCATTTGGTTCACGTGAAAATTCCACGTCGAAATGTTTCCACCTTCGGTTCACGCTGCATCGTACTCTCTTTTTCGCTACGGACATACAAGTGCACGCGTATACGTGTGCATGCACCGGGACAGGAGATTCGCAAATACCTCGCCGCTGCAGCTTCACTCACGCTCGGTCGTACCTTTTTTTCCCCCCTTTAATACACTTAGCTAAATGAAAATAGGATGAAGCGCGTTTTACAGTTATTACAAACGAGCTTTGGACTTGACTCGTACATACGTGGGGCCAATTCAAGCCGTACATGGAAATTGGCTTTAGTCGATAGCAGAATGAGACGACGGTGTAGGAGATCCCGCAAAAACGGGAAGACGTTCTTCGAGGAGCCTGTGCAGCAAGTGATAATAAAAGGCGCACAATCAAGTCACCCTCGGCCGTAAGACAATAGCGCGAAAATGGAGAAAAGGGAAGGTAATAAATGCGACAGTGGGCGTATCGCGGAAAAAGGTGCCTGCCAACGACGTTCTCTTACGTGAGAACACCACGAACAATGTGTACTGTATAAAAATTCGTTTGGAAGTCCCCAGACCCTACCACATCCCTATAGGGATTTGGTACAGGGACGCTGCACGTAGGGAGTCCACATTAGAGTTGAAGTGGATGCTGCGCCATTTCCTGATTGATGTCGTTTGCCAATTTTTCTATTTGAAATTCTCAACCGAAGTTTGTTGGATTTCCCAAAAAAATATCCTTTCGTGATCCCGTGCACAAATTTGTTGGGGAGTCCCAAGATTGACCCACATCTTGACAGAGATTCGTTAGGGACACCGTATATAGGGAGTTCTCATTCGGATCCACTAGGGTTCTGTACTGTTCCCCTATGAACGCCGTTTGAGAACTCTTGTCACGTTCGAATTAATAATATGCGAAAATTCACCAGAAAAAACTCGGGGTGTTGAATCATAACCTGCATGCTTTGTGAGCGTGTAAGTATGTGGTAACATTATGTCACAGTGCAGTAAAATAAGCAACAAACGATAATTATAGTGGATATGCCGTGATTTGGTTCAAATCGATTTACAAGATTTATACTTTATGAAGATCCACTCATGCTGGATATCTATACTTTTGAAAAGTTAAAAAAGTACGCTATGTAATAAAAAATACCCTTGAAAACATTGTTATTTGTTGTATCTTATAAAATGTAAGGTTTACCTTAGAAATAATCAAAACTAACTTGTTTCAATTTAAACAACAGTTTTATTATATTTTTTCCATTATTCAATTCTACAAAAAAAAAACGAAATGATTTCTAAAATAGGCAAGTACAATGTATACGTGTTATGCAAGGTACAAAGAATGGTGTGCAGATAAAGTTGAAGCTTCGAAATAATCTTATTAAAAAGTTTTACTTGTTTAAATCACATTACTATAATAAAAAATTGATATTACCATTATAAACCTAGGGCATGTAATCCGCCACAGAAGTGAGATATTGGTATCATAAATAGTTAAAAAATGTTGTATTAATTTTAACATGATTTAATTCTTATTATTTTGAAAACTCTAGGATTCAAATTGGATTCGTACATTGGATTCCAATGAAGAATCCTAATGAGAATCCAATATACGAGCGTTATTCCGTGCGGAAATTGAACTAGGGCTTTGGTCTGCCCCATATAGAATTTCCCTAACTTTAATAGGGCCCTAATCGGGTAGACTTACGGGCCCTTAGTGGCCAGTCACACTTTGCTACTGAGGGCCTTTAAAGGCAGAATAATGAGGGCCTTCAAGGATGCCTGATCGACGCCTCATGTAAACCATGGCATGCCCATAAGTTATCCCTGTCAATGGATATGCTCACGTGCGTCTAAATGTATGTGTTTCTGTGTATACGTGTCCGTTTATATAAGGTCTCGATACACTGCCAAATTTTTTATTTTATTTAAATATGATCTACTTGAATGAGATAGGTTTTTTCCTTGTCTCACGGCCTACGATCTTATTTGTTTCAAAGATATTTTTATATTCGTTTCAGCTATTCTTTTTAAATATCAAATATATTTAATCGAATAAATAAAGATTCTGTTCAAATAAATCTTTAATTTTTTACAATGTACACTGTAAATCCAAGTGTACTATGGGCATAAAATATTTTATAAATTCATAATGAAATTAAGCACTTAATTGAGAGTTTACCACAACGATTTTGTATCGTAATTCGTCATGCCTTGGCCTTTCGGAATGATTTTTTTCGAAGAAAATATTACACCTATATGGGTACTGAACCTAGTACATACCTACTCATAGCTACGCATGCTGCCCCTATGCTACCGAGTGCTTGTAACATCTGAGTCGCAGATATGGCATAAGAGACCAAATTGATTCCTATAATTATTTGCTGTATCACATAAGCTATATCAATTAGTTAATATCATTGCGATAATTAGAGAGTTTTATCGAATAACATGCGAATAACCTATATATATATATATATATATATATATATATATATATATATATATATATATATATATATAATTCCTCTCTCTCCCCCCCCCCCCTCTCTACCCCCACACCCCTTTGATATGAGTGTTGCAATGAAGACAGACCATTAGTTCAATTAAATAGAAAAATGGTTGTCTCTACGAAAATTCTATTCGATTAAAATTTTAAAAAATCAAATAGATCCTATTAGCAAATTCACGTAAATTGTTTTTTGAACAGATGAAACCGAATCACAGATTTATTAGGATTAAATGAGATATTTCGTTATTAGACGATATTAAATAGATTTTGATTTGAATAAATAAAAATATTTAAAATAAATAATTCCAATAATGGAATGCGAAAGAAAAATTTCATTTCACGGAAAATCTAGATAATTCAAATTTAAATAAATTTGAATTATCTATTAAATTAAATAGTTCTATTGGAAGTCCAAATGGGTATCTGGTTCAATTTTGTCGCAGACAGAATGAAAAAGACAATTTCTTTGAGCGGCCAAGAGAAAATCCTCCAAAATTCCAGTTATGAAAAAGGTGATTAAGGCCGAGAAAATAAATGCCGAAAAATTGATTTTTAATAATAGCACTACAATTAGCACTACCATGCCAAGTAACGTTGTGCTTTTAAGCAATGGATGTGTAGTAGAAATTAGAAAAATATTCGGATCCAATCAATGCCTAGAATCTTTTTTGTTGGAACCTAATATCTGGAAAACGAAAACCGATCTATTGATTTATCATACACAATCGGGTAAAGTTCATGAGTGGAAAATATCATCAAATTCTTCAGAAGAAATAATTTTTCATATGGTAAGTATTCGGCGAAAAATAGTCACTATAAAAATGTAAAAAAAACCGAATGAGATTGTTCAAACATACGCGCTGGCATCACTCCATGAATGAATAAGGCAATAAGAATAATATGTAATTTTTTGAAGGATTTGTAAATGTAATATATAATAATTTTCAATGCCCTCACGTTTTCATCCTATTTTTACCTATTATCGAATAATTGAGTGTAGTAATTAAAATACCATAAACGATTTAGTCCAAGCTATGTATACTGGTCCTAATAGGACCCGCAAAGGCCCTTGTTATGCCAACCCCTGTCGGGATTGCCATATAAGGGCCTCCAAGGGCTTATTTGAGGCTTCCCTGATAAGGAAAGCCTCAAATAGGCCCTTAAAGGCCCTTTTTTATGAGGGATGCCCTGTCAATTTTCCGCACGGGATGTTTCAGCATAGGAAACCAATGCAATGACCCATTGGCTCTCTATCAGAAAGTAGAGACAAGTAAGGGAATCCAATTCGATCCCTACGACAATTACCGAACTCGAATTCAAAAAAATTGTGCGACTACTTTTACCGTAGGATAGGCAATTTGGCCCGGAATTTTTATTCATTTATTCTGAATTGACCTGTACACGTTGCGCAGGTAGTGGGTCTGGCTATAGGAGAAACGATAAAAAGCAACCTTTATAGCGTGACGGAATTGCCAGTATTCTTGGCCTGCGGCGTTTAACCGACGCAGACCAGCTACCACGATTTCGCAACTAACATTGCCGCGTACGTAAACATTGTATGTTTACGTACATACATGTCCGTGGATGTACCAATACACATGACTAGATCGCACGAGCCAACTACCCTTATTTCTCGAACACGTATAATTGCTGCACACCCGAGATTGTGTCGTTACTACATTTGCTGTGCTATATATATATAATCGTGATTGCGAACGTACGATCGGACTGTACAAACTCCATCCTATAGTCCCGCGATGAGTAGGAGAACTTTCGGCAAACACGATTCGGTGTTCCCAAAATTTGACTTCCCGGGATACTACTGCTTGGAATGTTCGTAAATTTTGCAATTACTCTCACCCTCCCTCTCTTCCTCTCTCTCTCTCTCTCTCTCTCTCTCTCTCTCTCTCTCTCTCTCTCTCTCTCTCCCTCTCTCTCTCTCTCTCTCTCTCTTTCTCTTTCGCTCTCTCTCGCGGGCTGATGATTGCCTGCTGAAATTCAACATTGGCACGAGCCAACCATAATAGATTTACAGCGAATGTACACACCGTACTATCCACCAACCGACGAGAAGTGAATCAACCGAGCCGTGAAACAAACAAAGGATATTGCACGCAATGTGTCACCCGCTAGCTGGTCCAACCGTACCGATCCTGTGCAAACGAACTAATGTGAGAAATACACACGAATCCTTACGATCTCGTTCCCCCACTCATAGTGTCCGATATTGGACAACAGCGAACGGACCCTCTTTCGTCATCGCTAATGGAGAAACATCGGAAAAACTGACGAATTTACAATTGTTTAGGGCTGTAGTGGATTTCGTAACGGAGTCACGCTAAATTGCAAATGATTCGTTATTTATATCGTTTATGATAAATATACCAGAGTAGAAATATTGGCAGGCTGGGCTGACATTTGATCGGGGCCTGATCACGCTGTAGTACGAAAGCCCTCACTTAAGTTGTGCCTTGATTTGCCTGATCCGGCTAGCTTCACGCAATCATCAAGTAAGTGGACCTATATACAGTTTGGTGCCTTTCCACACACCTAACCTCTTGTCAAACACCAGACCAATTATATATCATTGTAAAAAGTTCGCGACATGTTGTCCACTCGATGCATACATTTCTTATTATTCCTAATATTTTATTTGTTCCTAATAAATATGTGATTTGGTTTCTTCTTTTCAAAAAACAATTCAGTTGAATCCACTGAATGTATCGATTATTATTTTTAATTTAAATTAAATATAATTTTCGTAGAGACAAACATTTTTCTATTTGCTTGAATTAATGGTCTGCATTTATTGCAACACAGACATGGACGGGGAGGGCGGCAGTGACGGGGAGAGAGAGAGGAATATACAGGGTGAGGGACATAAAGTGTTACAGAGCAATAGCATTCAAACTATTGATCATATCCAAAAATGTTTCAGACAAAAGTTTCAGCGTTCAAGAAGGCCGTCATACTGGGCCACCCCAATTTTTTATCGGTGGAAGCGCTGAAGCTACGTCAAGGTCAACTCCACTTTTTTAAATGGAATGGTATTATACATTTTTTTCAACCATCATGTGGAGCACCTCAAGCCGCATAAAAAAGATCAGGGGGTCAAAGTCGTTCAAGGTCATTCAAGGTAAGTATCGATTATACAAATCTAAATATCTCGGATCACTAGCAAATATTTGGTAGTGATCCGAGTAATATTTGGTTCTCGCATTCACATTTCACATTCACACTCTAATTATCGTAATGATACTAACTAATTGATAGAGTTTATGTGATACAACAAATAATTGTAGGAATTCATGTGGTCTCTTATGCCATATCTACGAATACGATAAGATATTACAAACGGTAGCATAGGGGCAGCGTTGTAGCAGGTTGTAGGTTCGAATCCATGAGGAGGTGGCAAAATATTTTCCGCGAAAAAGAATATTTCAGAAGGCCAAGAAATGACGAATGATGATACAAAATCATTGTGGTAGAATTCTAAATTAAGTATTTCATTTAATTTTGGATTTATAAAATATTCTTTTCTATGGTCTATATGCTGAAAAATATATTTGAAACAAATAGGATCGTAGTAGACAGTGAGACACGAAAAAAATCTATGTTACTTAAGGCACAACACCACTGTGACCCCCTGTTTTTTTGCCATTTTTCAAGAATTTTTTTTTGTGGGAAAAAAAGAGATATTCGAAAAAAAAATTTGTTTTGTTCGTTGTTTATTGAAGATACATAAAAAAAAAATTTCAAATTTTTCACGCCCCGTGGTGACGCTGGGGAAGCTCCCGCGTCAGGTACTGTTGCCTCTGCAGTGGTTCGCGGCACGCAGCAGAACTCTCTTCAAAGTCGATCTGAAAAAAAATACCGAGTGTTTTCGTTAATAATATGATATTTTGAAGAGAAGTACATAGGGATTTGAAAAAATATTGATTTTTAAAAAATAGGCACGCTTTTGAAATTAAAGGACGATTTTCGAGCAAAATTTCTCGTCGAAAATAGGCTATAACTTTTTTTATTATTGAGATATCGAAAAAATCCTATGTACTTCTTTAGATAATCTAGTTTTATTGATGCAGTCCAAATTTGAAGTCGATCGGATAAAAATTGCTCGAGTTCTGCTGCGTGCCGCACTCAAAAAAGTGGTTTTGAGAAAAACGCGTTCAAAGTTTTAGGTTTGTTAATTTATGCGATAAATTGGAAAAAAAAATTTTTACCTTTAATCAGCGATGCCGGCACCATATAGCTGTCCTTCAAGAAGCAAATCATTGTCTCTAGCATCTTTTCTCGAACTTGTCGAGGCTCTTCTTGCCTCTTTTGCAGCGTCTGTGAGCGAGCGCTCCGCCAGCTCGATCCGCGCTGCGTCGGTTTCAACGCAAAAATTGAAACAATTTGGGCCGATAGTTATCCCCAACGTCTTCAAAACTTTCATGAGGCTTCTCAGGCCATCATTGAATAATAATACCGCGATATTAGCTGCAATATCGATGATTTTTTTGCTCCCGGACTGACACTTGGGGGCTATTGCCCAAACTGATTTGTTGTAGCTTTCGTTGTTGTTTTGCGTAAAGCCGCCCAAACAACGCTGCAGCAAATCGTCTCTGCTCAAATTTATATATCCCGGTATACCTGCCGACCCTGAGGCGCGCAGCTGCGCGTTACCCCGAGCGTCACGGAGCGCTGCACCGCTCCACAAAATATTCAATATCTCCGAAAATAATTATTTTTTCGACCTGGGTCCAACGGCACCTTAATCTTAAATGTATTTTAGATTTTTCTAGATGGTTTTCAAAAAATCGATTTTTTGAAGCCGTCACAGTGGTGTTGTCCCTTAAATAGACCCTATTCAAATTTAAAAACAGCTTGACAGTGCAATGAAGAATGTGAAGAGTCAGGTCTTGATTTTGTACCCTGATCAGGCCGAAGTTAGGGATTGCGTTTCCAAAAATGATCAGGGCTTGATAAAGTATCCTGATCAAGGCCGGAAAAAAGAAATCAGGATGCCTGATCAGGTCTTTCTTGTAGCTTGAGCAAGATTTCTACTCGGATAGTTCTATAGGCTTACACCTAGTTGAACATTTTCGAAATATCGATTATTAGTTTTCGACGGATTTTCGAAAGATAACAATTCAAAAATATTCTCTGCAAATTTCCAAATTCCAAATCGAATTATGGGCGTTTAGAGATCGGTTCCGCGAAGCGGCGAATTTTCGCCGGGGTTATTTTCAACAAGACTTTTTTCTTCAATCGACGATCACAATATCTCAATAATCACTGCACCGATCAAGTTCAAATTTTGCAAGCTTCTTTTAGATATCAAAAGGCAGTGCTTGGACGAAGAATTTTTTTTTCGATGCATAGTTTTTTTTTATGAATGTAAATAGAGGGTTTTTACACCGGAATTCGCTACTTCCTCTTTAGACGGTGGCTATTTTTTAATCAATCATTCAAGTCCTAAATAAGTCCATGAAAAAAAAAACTAAATGCATTGCATTTTTTCAAATTTCGGATCGTTTGTTTCCGCGCAGCAGTGGTCACCGCAACGAACGTTTGTCAACTAGCGGCCAGGGAAAACTATTGTAATTACCACATTGATAAATATTTTCAATACAAAAGTTGCAAAACATACAACTATACTCTTTGGTGTTAAAATAAAATTAGAAAACTTGCACACGTTTCTCCGAAAGTAATCACGAAGATTTCTCTTTTTTCCAGCCACGAGTTAGGTTTAACTCGTTAATACAATAACTTCTGTTATTTTTAACAAGTCACAATAATCGCTGCTATAATTAATATTTCTATATCTTATAATTTACATCCCTATAATAAGTCTTGCAAGAATTGTAAATGGTCATAATATACTTTTTATGATATTTATTTATCAATTATTGTACTTTTATATTTTATGGGTCAGTATAAAAATAAGAATGCTGCGATCGACAAAAACGTACAGAAATTGTGAAGAGGTGTTAGACAGTTACCCGATTTCGCTTGATGTTAGTTTTTGCAAGACAGTCGTCTGGCATCGATTTTTGGCATTCGTTCTTTCTGTTAAAAATAACTGATATTTTCGAACCCATTCACGTAGACTGAAACATTGATCTTTATTGACAAATCCACTTTTACAATTACATTGCGCAATTCACATAGAAAATAAGTTGTAGTGTATTTCAACTCGCATGTTCCGTGTTTGACCCACTCGTCACCATTCGTGTTTCCTGAGAGCCTTGAAGCGTTGTCCACAGCCTTTGGTAATGCATCACTGTACCGTATCAGTACGAGCAGGGCACAGGAAAACTGCGAAAATTCTGTGCAAATGGAAGTCGCCATACTTTGCCGAGTTTCAATTATGTTTCCATCTAAAACTCAGTAATGTTCGGTAGCAGTAAGTAGATGCGCGATTAAACGATCACCCACCCAAGTATTGGCCGGGGCCATCGCTGCTTAATATGGTAGATCGCAGCTGCCACCAACCACTGTTGGTTCGAAACAGCAGAATTGTAGAGCTTATTTTATCTGCACGGACTCAGCAAATACACATGGTAATATTGCAAATCGATTGACAATCAAACCTCAACTGTTTGCACAAGCAACATTTGTCATCAAGCACGGCCGGTTTTTTCCACAGGACACCGTTCTATGCGTAAAAAAATGACAATCACGATGCGAGCAATCCATTCGATTGTCATAATTAAAAGGTCGTATCATTACTTAGAAAGGGATGCAGCTGGTATGTGGGTATCGCAAATTGCAACGAGACAGAACGAAAATCCCATTGTATGATCATTGTCAAATGGCCATCGCACTAATTATGACGAAACTCCGTAATAATATAAGCCAATCTATATGTACCCCAACGATGAATTAGGCGGTGGCGAGGGGGAGGGAGGGCGACCCTTTGCGAGTTTTACACGCGTACGTACGCGCGGTGTAAGCGGCTGGACCATTCGCAATGGCATGCATCGTGCCGGTTAATGCAACGATTATTAACACGACCAGTTTTTCGAATTAATTAAATGATATTTATTACCGTCGCCAAATTAAATATAATGCTCGATACGAGCAACGCAGTCGCCGCGGTATATATTAACGCGGATATATGGCGCAGCGATACGGCGTTATGCAAATAATATAAATAGTACACGAATATGTGGCAAATTATAATTGCCTGTTTTCCAGAGAAAATAGCAGCCGTCGAAATATTTCCGTATTGGAGTGAAAATCGATGCCTCGTGACCGCATCAATTTACCGCGGTAGTACGGTCCTTTTGTCACCGTTCATTCCTGAGTTTATGCAAAGAGGGGTACATGCCGCAAGGGTATTTGGGGCGGGGGCGTCTAAGGCAGCGAAAGAGGGTGAAAGGATCTCGGGGAAGGTTCGAGTGACGACCAGTACGTTGAAGAACGGAGAGAATATGTAGAGGGTGTGTGTGAGAGAGAGAAAGAGAGTGAGTGAGAGAGAGAGAGAGAGAGAGAGAGAGAGAGAGAGAGAGAGAGAGAGGGAGGGAGAGAGAGAGAAGCGCCATACAAGATGGCGTTGTCCCGCGAGGATTGCACGAACGAGTCCGCAATCCAACGGATACACGTCGCGTCGTTGTCGTTGTCGTCGCCGACGACGAAGGCAGGAAAGCTCTCTTGCTCGCGTTCTCTCTCTCTCCATTCTGTATCTCTATCTCACTCCGTACCTGGTCTTCTTTGTGGTGGGTTTGCTGCGTGGTTAGCCCACGTTTGGCATTGGCCCCTCGTGTGTTTCGCAAAACGCAGCGCACCGAGCAGTACATTGACTATAGGACATGCACATATCTCGAACTAAACACATGGCTGACAGGCACATCAGATCCGTAAGTCTCGAGTGAACAAGAAAGACGCCCACCTGAAGCACATACATTTCAGATAGTGTTCACGTCGCACGAATCGCGCTGATCCTGATATCTTCCGCGGTGATTCAGCCCCACATGCATCTGTACGTATGATTCTCGTGTTATCGGAGTGTAAAAGCGTAAGAGATTTCTTTGTTTTTCCTCCATATATGTGGGTATTCGTCGCTGAGCTGTTCACTGTTTTTTTAAATAATGTGCACCAGCTGCGTCCATCACAATCATAGGATTGGCTGGTTCGTGAAGTTCTTAGAAAATTCTTAGAAAAACACAAAGGGGTGGGGAAAAACATTCAATTGGAAGTCATTAAACAAAAGCACTGGAAAACAAAAAAAGTTTGCGTACACTGAATTTGATTTGGAGGAGTTGCGTGTCGACTTCCATAAGGCTCATTTCGGATGGTATTGAAGTTTACATCGTTGGGGTGCAAAGGTTTTTTCGTTCTGCATTCTTGCATACCAACGAGGCAAATTTCGGTACCATCATGCAGGAGAGTTGAATTATCGGATTGATCTTTATAAAGAAACAATTTGCTACCCTTCTCTACCGAAAATCTCTTCAAACGCAAAAACGTAAAATTCAAAATATGTAATCTGCGAAACTTCACACAACAATTGAGTACTGTTCTGCTTGCCCGCAGAGCTATTCCCAAGGAACGGAGGCAGATTGGGAAGCCTTTCCAATAGACATGAAAATTCGAGATTCCGAAGAAATTAAAAACGGCAAGTATATTCTACAAGTTTTATATTGGGATGCTGAATAAGTTCGCGCGGTTTTTTCCGATAAAAAGAATGCATTATTTAGAAAAAAAATTCCTAATGCTTTCAAACGTTTCGAAATGGTTGTGTGATTTACACCTAATGATTCTGCACGTTCAGCTAAGGTCTGACATGAGTTTATAGCAAGAACATTTTTTTTCACCGACTTCGAGCGTATAACGTAAGCCCACTTCTGGCACGGCCAGAGGCATATGTAAAACGTTTAATGCGTTTTTCTCGAAACAGCTCTTTTTCAATTGGCGTGACAAATAACTTCAACAATTTTCACTCGATTTACTTCACATTTAAAAGTTATGTTCCTAATTGCATTTCGCAGAGAAGTACGTGCGGAATTTCTGATCAATCGAAAACTTTTCATTTTATGGGCAGTTTCATACGAAATTTTTCACTGATAATTCAAGTTCAAATACCTACGACTTTTGAATAAAACAATGTGTTTCAAATTCCGTACGTACTTCTCTGGGTATTCTACTATAGATTGACGAGAATTTTTGTTTTTTGTTCTAGGTCATAAATTGTGGATGCTAAATGTCAGGCCGCAGAGCGCCTAAAAAAGATAACAAAAGAAAATATTGATAGTCGGCTATTTTGTACATCGAAAAAAAATACATAGGGGAGACCGGGGCAAAATGGTATAGCGGGGCATAATGGGACCGGGGCAAAATGGGACCGGGGCAAAACGGGTTTGGGGCAAAATGGAATAGTGAAAATCAACACTGCTGGAAAATACGTCATTGGGGCAAAACGGGACTGGGGCAAAATGGGCCGGAGAAAATCAGACTCCTCAGAAAGAGGCGGTTGGGGCAAAACGGGATCGGGGCAAAATGGGACAGTGGAATAATTCGATGCAGAAACGAAATAAATGCAGGGGTAAAAAACGAGGGGTAATAAATGAGTGAAAACAGGTTTTATTGAATGTTACACGATATTTGGGTCACACTCTACTTACGATACTATAATTTAACGGTGGCAATGTTTAATTTTTATTGCTTTGTCGTTATTAATTATTTAAATAATCAAGTAATTTTTATAATCTGACGCGTGCAATTTATCGTTTTTTTTTTGTTTTTATCTTTCTTTGTTTTTTTTTTTAATTTATTTTCTGCCAACTGCACGTTACTGATACTGATTTTCAAGCCATTGATGAAAATCTAACTCTTGTCAATTTTTACGTAAATTGTTTTATGAAACTAGGACCGCCGCTCCCCATGAAATCGACGGATATGTGTCGACAAATATATCGGTCAGTCCGTATTATCTGCGTATATGTGGACTGAAACGAACCACAAGCACCATTTAGATTAGATTATGTTTCAACAGCTCTTTCATAGAGCCGAAGCATGAATTTTCCTGTCATCCCATTTTGCCCCAAATTCACCGGGCTGCGACACTTCATTTTTGTGTCCCATTTTGCCCCGATTCCATTTTGCCCCAATTTGATATTCCACTCCTCTCTGTCCCATTTTGCCCCTATCCCATTTTGCCCCAAATCAAGCACCAAGAAACTTCATTTTTTGCTATCCCATTATGCCCCGATCCCATTATACCCCAGTGCCGTTTTGCCCCGGTACCGTTTTGCCCCGCTATACCATTTTGCCCCGGTCTCCCCTATATATATTTTCTAACAGCTTGATATTCATACTAAATAAATGTGCAATTATTTTTATGAGTGAATTACTTTTTCATAGTGGCCTAACTCCTTAATGCCTGCTATTCAACACATAAAAATCTGTATTGTTTCTTACAGAGCATTGTCGCCGTAAGTCTCAACAAGAATTCTGTGTGCTCTAACTGCGATTTTTTTTAAGTAGGGCAGTAAAATTCCCCGCAACTACTTTTTTGGCGTGAAATTTGACATGACTATGAAAATGACATGACATTTTTTGCACGCAATTTGACATGACTATGAAAAAAAAGTTGTTTACACGTCGGCGAAATGACATACAATGATATGCAAATTCATATAGCTAAACTTTAAAATTAATAAGTTATATTAAGTCATTGTTAATAAGGAACGTCCCACTAACCGTCACATGTGTGCAAAGTGCTTTGAGACCTTATAGACCTTTGGAAAAAAAAATCATCTTTTTTTATTGTCTTCAATGGTGTATAAACATCCCGAAAATGATATGCAAAAGTTATTTTAGGCGGAAACATTTTTTAAGACATGCAGAAAAATGGTTTGAAAAACTTTTTGCGCGTTTTTCGCGAAGCAATGTTTTCAAAATCGGGCGGACTCGTAGATCCTACATTTTTCGATGGAACGACTTCAAATTTCAACTATAGCTTCTTAGATGGATTTTTAAGCGATGTAGATACGATTCTTACACTCGATAAGCAATTACGGTTTTTCTCAACAAATAAAGACCGTTTTTTAGTGAGAAGTGAGCCTTTTTTCAAAATGGTGCTAAATTTTGCAAAAGTCAATATTTTGTAATAATCGTGTATACTTTGGTAGCAAAACGCATGTACATTACAGAAAAAAGAATCTTTTGGGTGCACCTCCAACGAACCCGTCCGTGGAGGGCCTCAACAAATGCGTTCTCTTTGCACCGGCCGCTGCGCCGGTACATTTTGTATTTTTTGGGAAAATGAAAATTTGACTTGAGTATCTACGGATATTTAAAATAAACTCTCTACATCTCGTTGTGATTGTTCTATTAATATTTCAAAAAATGCCAAAGAGGCCTTGTTTTCTGACTATCCAAAGGTATATAAGGCCTTAACGAATCATAAAAAGGTTGGTAGGCCTTTGTTGACTCGATTATGTCTGCATATAGGACTGCAGAGTAATTTTAAGGCATCGAGTCGCAAACGTTTTGGTTTTCATTAAAACATTTGATAAAGAGTTGGAAAGATAAATTTCTCTTACATACAACCTTATTAATTAAATAAAAACTAATTATGAAGGATTCGGACGAAATTACAGATAGACGTCGTAGCTGAATATATATAATTTTATTGTTCCTGAACACGTATGCTTACGAGTGTGAGAATGTAATACAACGCAGGAAATACCTCTCGGGAGCTAATATATTACAGATCCGCACGAAGAACTGATTTTTATCTTAAAATCCCTATTTAATTCGCACGCAGTTCTGATAACGCCAGCTGTTGGAAAACAACGAAAATTTATTCAATGACCTGATACATTTAGTGTCGATTTTCATGTCCCGCATAACACGTCGTTTCTATACCTCCGGAATTGACCGGTTTTGAGCTCATTACAGTCATTAAAAAGCAAACTCTTTCAAAAATAACCCTCAAACCTGACATGCCCAATATTGTGGCCTGATTGCGGATTTACAACGAAAGTCAATCTTCGGATATACAGAGATTAATCTTCAGTAGCTATTGGAACCTTCAAGTTTGCGTGAAATATTCGCAATACCCATTGACGTCGGGCGTCGTTTCTCAACCTGTCAAAACAAACCGCGTACATAGCACACGCTACCCACGGCACAGATTGCCCATGTCACCTAGCCTGCACTTCTTTTGGACGGAAACGTAGACGCCAAAATAATTGTCCACTATACCTGTATATACATACATAAATCTATATACAGGGTGTCCCTCGTATCTCTGCCACCCGAAATAACTTGGCAATAATCGACGTCACAAACATGTCTCAGACTAAAGTTGTACGGTGTGAAGGGGGCCACCAAATGCGACCAATTTTTTGTTTATTTCGGTGGAGGCGCTGACACACAGTGGAGGTCACCTCCACTTTTCAAAATGGAATGGTACATTTTTTTTCAACCATCTTGTGGAGCACCTCAGGCCGCATAAAAAAACATTAGGAGGTCAAAGTCGTTCAAGGTCATTCAAGGTGAGTATCGATTATACAAATCTAAATATCTCGGATCACTACCAAATATTTGGTAGTGATCCGAGATATTAAGATTCGTATTTCATTCTAATGGGTGACCTTGAATGACCTTGAACAACTTTGACCCCCTAATGTTTTTTATGGGGCTTCGAGGTAGTCCACGAGATGGTTGATAAAAATGTACCATTCCATTAACAAAATTGCAGGTGACCTTCGTTGTGCGTCAGCGCCTCCACCAAAATAAAAAAAATTTGTCGCATTTGATGGTGAAGGTGTACCTTCACACCTTACAACTTTGTCTGGAACATTTTTTTTGTGACGTCGATAATTACCGAGTTATTTCGAGCGGCAGAGATAAGAGGGACACCCTGTATACGTGCGTGTGTTAGTCTCTGTCGGAGCACGTCGAAGTCGTGGATGGACGCGTCACGAATTGCGGCCGTGGTACCTGTCTACAGGTATTAGCCCGTCAGCTCACTAATCGGGTTAAGTCATTAGACCTTACCGCCGAGACCGCTGGTACGAGGTTCGCGTATAACGCAGCACCAGTAAGCAGAAGCAGCCAACAGGAGCAAGCAAGCCACAAAGTACACGCTCGACCGGATTAAATAATCCAAGCGCCCGATAAACCCTCGAGTTTGATGGAACGGGCTTGTATTCCACGCGTTGATCCAACATAGACTGCTTGGTCCTTACACATATAGAGATCACACCTACTTTTGGTGTGTGTGATCGGCTGGACATGTTATGCGTCTTATTGAAATTGGCTGACCTGTCTAAAAACTGCATCGATGACAGACCGAGAAATGTGCAATTGACCCAGGGGTAGACTATCCTGGCTTTGCCGTCAGGAGTCAGATGAATATCAAATGAGAGCAGGCTGAAAGAGATGAGTGTTTCTTTGCGCTTGATTATGGTCCATCATGACAGTTTCAAAGCTCAAAGCTAAAGTGTAACACGCAATTTTATCCTAAATGAAGCTTTTGCTGCAGCAATTCCAATCATAAAAAAAACCACACGAGAGCGCAGTTCGTTCCGATCGTTCATACAGCATACGTGCTCGAAAGATAATGTGAACGTGATTTTGGTATACACGACGGAATATTCATTTATTTTCTAGTGGTAAACGAGCCAGACAAAATCTTCTAGCAACGGGCTCGTAGAAATCGAAGAATCCAATGGTTCTGCTGCCATAAGACATCCATAGGGCATCATCATTGAACATATCATCCAACTTACGAGTCAGCCTGCGCGAAAATAAGTTACATTTACGTCAGGGGGCGAGATAGAACCGCATATGTCGTGCTAGTGCGCGGGAGGCTAAGTCCTGCCGTGTCTACGGCCCTCAAGGGTGCTCTATTCGTGAGTCTTCGCAAAGCAGCACCAAGCCACGAGAAAAACCACCCCATATTCTCTCGCCTCTATAGCGTCCCAACAAGCTCATCGCATACTTTCTTCGTTCCCGTGAAAGCGAGGGATTCGATTCACCTCACCTATAATGTATCCTCGGGCTCGTCTTACACTCTCCACTGTCCGAAAGAGGGCGACCCTTCGGCCAGCTCGATGCATCGTTACACTTTGGTTAACTGGCTAAATTCCCCGTATCTCTTCCACAAAACGTTCTACTAACGAGCAGGCGCACGCATTTGACCGGACCGCGATCCACCCTCGCATTCCTGATGATGGCGCGAGCACGATGTCTCGTGCGTACGAAGTGTCGGTACGATGTCCTTTCCATTTGCCATAGGCATTGTCCTGCCTCTTAATGTTGCAGCAAAACACGTGTTATTGCCATGTCTTTTCGAGACGACATCTTTAGACATGTTCTTTTTGCCAAGAACGCAATTTAATCGCCATTGATATTGCTTCTTTCGATTTAAGAAAAATGTATCTACCTATGATTTTTCTGGAAAGGCGACTGAGGAGAACCGAGTTCAAAGAAACACCAATATATTTGGATCATTGCTAGTTACGTCAAACTGCAAACCACCTCTCTTTTGCAGGAATTTGAAGAAAGTGAGACGCCAATGGTGAAATTATTTTTAAAAAATCATGACACACCCACATATATATATATATATATATATATGCATTGAGAGAGAAACCCCTTTAGGCCGCCGAAAAAGAGTAAAATTCCAAGATTTTTTTGTGTCAGCCGCCTTTTTGAGGCATTGAAAAAGAAAATGGAAAATTAAAGGATGCAATAATGTACTTAAAATGTTAATTATGTAGAATAAATAGCTGCGACACGAAAAAATCTTGAAAATCGCTTATTTTCGCCCTAAAGATAAAATCTCCACCCTTAAGATAACATTTCTCTTTTCAATGTTCCACGTGCCTGGAAAAAATAACGACTGTTGTCAGCTCGCCATCTGTCGTGATTATACAAAAATCCCTTTAGAAAAAAATGTAGCGTTGCTTTTTTTCGACACCACGTTCCACGTTAGTGTACCTAAACCATTTTATCTGGGTCCTCGTCACTTCGATAATGTTTCCATTTATAAATCCGATTTCCTTGTATCAATGAAATTGAACGATGTACACGTCCTAGGGAGAATACTGTTTTGGTGAAAAACGGCGAGCAAATCTCCCTCGTACATATCCATATCCATGGATGTCCAGTGGATCTTCGGTGGAGCGTCATCGACGGTTTCCCGATTCTCGAACATGTGACACGGCTGTAGGGACTGGTATACGTGGTGGCTTTCCCGAGGATTGGCGTAAAGACCGGCACAGGGGCACTTTGGTCGGGGTGGCGAAGTGACCGTTCTCGAACTTATCATTAATTCAGAAGACGCAGATCCTGGGATATAAAAATAATTTGGTTTATGGAAACAGACGTGACACGTAGTATCAATGCTCGTATAGCTGTGCTCCTATACGGCGATATATGTAAGAAATATACAATCATATGGCTATTACCACGTTTCTCGAGATGTGGAATAAAACATAAAGGGCATCCTGGAAATAGCATATTACGAGCAAAATCTTCGTGGAATCGATCGGTTTTTCATTTTGACCGTGCACGTTCGGATGACGCGGAGTAATACGAACGACAAAGGTAATGACGTTGCCGAGTGCTTGAACGAGCAAGCAAGTGGCAACCTGTTGTCCGAGCGCATTTTCTTTTTACTAGAGAAACGAGAACAGCTCGCTGTTCTCTGATAAATAGGCTTCATCTCGCGAAACATCTGCATAAAGTTACATAGTATACTATGTGCACACACACAAACACATATATGTATAGAAATTGGATGCTCCTAGCAGGCTTGCTACGCCTCTGCATAGACCAGCAAAAGCTCGAACACCCCTCGGATCGAGGCACCCCACCCAGGGAAAGGGTGGGGTGCCCTCGCGCCCTTCCCGAATAGCCCATGGTACACAGCTCTCGCCCTATTATCATTATAA
Organism: Ophion slaviceki; assembly: GCA_944452715.1. Classification (NCBI taxonomy): domain Eukaryota; kingdom Metazoa; phylum Arthropoda; class Insecta; order Hymenoptera; family Ichneumonidae; genus Ophion; species Ophion slaviceki. Next base: position 6,220,500 of record OX101794.1, on the reverse strand, counting down.
TCGAGCACCGATGCGCTGATCAGCAGTATTGTCGTACCAAATGTTTACCGGCCGGGCCATGTACAGACTATATGTACAATCCTGAATCTCCATTCGCTCATCCTAGCGTGGAGCACTTCGTATGCAGTAGGGCAGCGGGCTTCAACTACCGATAATGTTACAATGGGACAAGTGCAGTTTGTTGTGTCTTCTGACACGTCCGTCTACTTTAAACCTCCCCACGATACGGTGTGTACCGTGAATGTATATTCGTTGTGCTTCGCCGGTGTCGAAACCTTGGATTGGAGTACAATCGCGGTTCAGATATTTCGCTTCAGTTGCATCACACAAATGCGCACATGGACGGGTTTTCTCGACGCTGAAAAAGATGGCAAATAGTCGGCTGGAAAATGCTTGAAAAGTGAGAAAAATTCGCGAGGTTCTCTAAATGAGTAAAGATCCGCTGATCTTCCTGGAAAATACGCCGCAGATGGAAATATTGGAGAACAAAAATAGGGAACGGCATAGTGACAATTGCAATCGGAAGCCGAGGTCTTTGGGCTGACATATGCAGGCTAACGCCAGGCACCACGTTCGATAGTAATACAAAGAGAAATACCGAGGAACTCGAATATTATCGTGCGGTTTCCCAGCGTAATAGGCTTAAAAGCTATGTTTGATTCAGCATCAAAGTATAGCAACACTAGCATGCCACGGGATCCGGCTTTCTGATTACCACGAGCTGCGCTTAGTCCACTGTACAATACACTGAGACGAGCCCACCGATCCCCTTCAATCGTAATTGGATTTCGGTCGTCGACTGGGTTACGATGTTCATTTGACATCATTGGGACATTTAATGCCCGAGAGCCTCGATATGCGGGGTGTTCATTGTACATTGGATTAAGCGAATGTTTAACGAACGTTTACCGAGCCCGTAGAGCATTCGTGACTGGTACCTTCTGCTTGGAGTTCTGTAAAAACAACACCCAGTTGAATGGGAATTTGTCTGTTTACGCAGCTCTCTCTTCAGCATTCCTGCGACAATATTATCGCTTTTTCTGTATGAATATCAATAGATGCAATGATGTTTTGTTATTTCAAGGAAAATGTATGATATTTGCGCTATATTTTCGTCACTGATGGCCGACTGTCGCTGTAGTGGCAGACACTCTTCACTCTGCTCGTCGTCGTCTCGTTTTAAATGGCCTTCATTGCAACCCCTGACACCAAACGCTTTTCTCCGCCATAAGGCTGCAATGTTACGGGGTGTTGGCTAGACCAAAGAGTCCATGAATCACGGGACTCTCCGGCCAACTGATGGAGAAATCCAAAGGTACATTGTGCAGCACGGAAACAAATATAACAATGCTGCCGAATTGACAAAAAAGGAGCTAAAACCAGTTTGGCACGAGTGCGATCAATTTCTCGAGGATCTCATCGTCGTAGGATTAAAATACTAATGCCGAGTACTAGCGCTGAGTAGCCCTTTATGGGTTGGAGTGTCGCAACCAACCTGTCGAAGACGACAACCATAGGTGCAATTCTCAATACGGGTTGTTAGGGACAGTTTTATTATCACAGTTCGTCTTTCCTATGAACGACTGGCATCCAGAATGTGCAGACACAAGGGTTAGAATACTGTGATGGTCCGAAAAATATCGAATTATCATTATTATCAACTTTGAGCTTTGCTTAAAAAAAATAATCATTAAAAAATGATTAAAAAATCATCGATAATATCACCGTGACATGGTGCCGAGTCGCTGGTTCTTTTTTCAGACGTCTAAACGGTTTACCTTCTTTTAGGATTGACGGAAACGAAAATAATTTTGTTTACATCTAATTCGCCTTCATACCTAAGCATTGACAAAGCCATTTGTACTTTTTTAAAATAATTCGTATAATAATGGAGTTACAAATGTGTGAAGCTTTTACTTGCAAATTTTATTTTACTCTCTTATGCGAATTGTACAAAAAATGACTTATCCTATGCTCAGATTTGGAAGTATATTAAATTACAAATTATTTATCTTTCAGGTAAACCAAAAAGGACAAAATGAGCGAATACTAAATATGTGTTGAGTGACCGAAAAATGCAGATTATCTTACAATGTTAATATAAAAATTACTATAACTGTCCGACAACACATCCTCCTTAGGACTTTCTTAGCGTCCTATAGTTTTTTTTTCCGCGGGTAGATTTAGTCGACTTGAGTAAGGGGTAAAGAGAGAAGAGTCAAATTACCCGGCAAAAAACGCATTATCTCCACTTGATAGACTCCGAGCGCAGGCACTTCATGTTCATCAGGGGTTCTCTCCGTCGTTGGAGCTGCTCATAAAGTCTCAAGTGTGACTTTTCCCACTTACCTCGTCTGCCAGGTTGACTTATTAATACCGCTGAGAGACACTGATGATCGTTTCTTTTTTCCCCGCTACGAATTTCCGATTGCGAGCGTCAACCCCACCGCGACACCATAAATTTATTCAAACAAATTCTATAATTACTTTTTTTCGGGTCCGTGGAGTCGGGCGGAAGATTTATTGACTTCGCTGCTGCCTCAAGCTCGTGCGCATTTAGCATTTTTATTGAGATGGCACGGAAGCCTTCCTAGCATCAGGAAAAAAACCACTATTCACCGGCAGAACCAATTTCTCGGTTGGTGATACTGTGGCAGTCTCCGCAGAGCATCGAGATCACTTGCTAGACAGTTATAAGCATTGAACACTCTTCCAGCGTGCACTACCAGCTGAGAAAAAAGAAAATGCTCAACTTGGTTATACGCCAGATATATATTTGTACCAGGTGTCGAGTGAGCCCGAAGTCATCGAATCAATATTCTTCAAGCATTCTTTTCTAGCCAGCAACCATGCCAAGTCGCTTCTTTATGAGTCACACGACTAAAAACTTATTTACAAGTCCACAGGACTAGAAACAAGAGTGTACACTTCATCCGGATTTGTTGATGAACAAGTTTTTATTTACCAAATCATTATTAGAATCTCCTAATTTTCGGGCAATTAAAAAACAATTAATCGATTAAATTAAAAAAAAAAACATCTCCCATTCGTGAGAATTTGTTATACCTCACAAACAATCTTCAAACAAAGCTCCCTCCAGCACCAAAAACGAATCAGCTACGAAAACGGACAACTCGTATGTTCTTGACATAATTTCATGATATACCGAGCTGACGATTATACTCAAAGGATATCGATAGAATGGAGTTTTCAAAAAATCAAAGCATCGCTGTGGAATTCAGCGTGAGCCAAGGGCAAAATGCACGTTGATTACGCGGCGAAGAGAACCTGAAGCCTTTTCCGTTGCCAATGATCTGTGAGCTGAGTCTCGTCGTTCCGAGTCCTGGGGGAGAGATCAAGAGGATTCCCGGTAGTTGATTACGCCACGGCAAAAAGTGAGACAGTCTAGGTGCTAGTTGGTACGAAGAGCGAGGTGTTTCTTCGGGATACGTGACACACCTACCAGTCGTCAGCCTCCTGTAGCCCGTGAGACAAGAAAACACAACATCGATGGGCTCGTCTAGCTCGTTGACGCGTCTCGCGATTTCGCACCATCATCGTTGAAAAAAAAGCTCGCCGAATATAGAACACGGTAGAAAACACCCTGCATTCATATATTCCACTATGTGCTAAACACCTAGTCTGCGAATCGCGTACAAGTTGGATTCCATATACGATCTACCGGAAATCAAGATTGCATTAATATGATTAGTTACGTTCGTGATGTTGTCAGCATTGCATTGCACTTGTGGTATTCGTCAATAATGTAAACAACGAGATTGCTCGAACGAGTGAGATTTTTCAACGGGTCTTTGAGATATATATTTTCCAATAGAAGCTTCAAAGAGCCAGTCTCTTTCGAAATAGAATCTTCATACAATCGTCATAGAAGTGTATGTCAAAAAATGAGGCCATTGTGGCTTAGTTCAAGAATGGATCATTCTTCTATGGAATGCACCTTCCCGAGTAGAAATCCTGCTCCGGCCACGAAAAATACCTGATCAGGCATCCTGATTTTCTTTTCATGCCTTGATCAGGATTTTTCATCAAGCCCTGATCATTTTTGTGACACTTTTTATGATTTCGGTCTGATCGGGATAAAAAATCAAGGCCTGATCGGGGTGAAAAGTGAAGACCTGACGTCTAGTCTAAAGAGAGAAGTTCGCTGTTGCTCCGGAAACCACCATCTCATCACATTCTTCATTCCACTGACAAAAAATATTTAATTCAAATAAGATATATTTTACTCAAACAGGTTTTTTTTTACTACGATCCTATGTGTTTCAAATATATACTTGTTAGGATGTTCAATAGAATATTCCATAAATCAAAAGTACATTGAAATACTTAATTTAGAGTTCTACCACAATGATTTTGTACCATAAACCGTCATTTCCTGGCCTTCTGGATGAATTTTTACGAAGAAAATATTTCTGCATCCACATGGGATCGAACCTAGAACCTACCTACCTACAGCTACGCACGCTGCCCCTATGCTACCGAGTGATTGTAGCATTTCGGTGGCATAAGAGACCACATCAATTCCTATAATTATTTGTTGTATCACATAAACTACATCAATTAGTTAATATCATGGTGATAATTAGAGAGTTTTATCGAATATCATGCTATAGATTTTTCAAACATAACCAACACCCACACACACACACGCACCTCTCTGTGTGTGTGTATTGCAATGAAGACGGACGATTAATTCCGAAACCGAATTACAGATTTATCAGGAATAAATAAAATATTAGGAATCATAAAAAATGTGAGTATAGAGTGGACAATGTGTATCGACGTTTTGACGACACGCTAATATATATATATATATAGTTCGTCTGGTGTTTGATAAAAAGTTGGGCATGTTAAAGGCGCCAAACTGTATATAGGTCCAGTTACTTGATGATTGCTTGAAGCTAGCCGGATGAGGCGAATTGAATTAAGCCATAAGTCCAGTTGCCTGACCATCGCCTGAAGCTAGCTGGATTAGGCAACTGGAGGAAACAGTAGATCCAGTTGCCTGACATGACACCAACCAGATCAGGCACATTGAGGCATACTTTAGGTAAGGCCTCCGTACGACAACGTGATCAGACCCGGATCAAATATAAGACCAGCCTGACAATATTTCTACTCGGGTTCGTTTAGTCTTGGAATACAGCTATGTCAGTAATGCTCTTCATTTATCTTTTTTTTTTATTGAGGGAAAATCTTTCGGAAACATTGGAAATAGCAAATGTTCCGCAAAATCGTGCTTTCAAATGGCTAAAAATCGGGAAAAACGAATAATCCGCATCGCAAGTGGAAGATCGCGATAATTTTTGCGAACGATTGGCGTGACGCGTCCAAACGGTAGAGCGGCTGTTGCCGTAGTGAGAGTCTCATGGTGTGACCGTTCCGGCGCCACCGTCCTCGAGGTCTCGCATGGGCGTGAAAACGGGCGCAGCCCACCGACGCGATTGGTCGGTTTTCTCGATGCCCATTGGTCGTGCAGGCGGTGGACGTGACCGGGTCGTCGCGACGCGGTACTGGGATGCTGCGCGAACAACTGCTTAGCACCGCCCATTGTGCAGATTTCTGACCCCGTGGGACTCCCGTGCACGCCGTTCTGGCTGGCCGTGACACATTCGACAAGCGGCGCCGTAACGGGAAGCAACGCGCGGCTGGGGACTTGGCAGGACCTCGCCTCCTCACTACCAGAAATCACTCTCTCTCTTTCTCTCTCTCTCTCTCTCTATCTTTCTCTATATCAACTACTGTTCCATCCTCGTTGTACGCATCAACGAATACGACAGTTGAGTGTTAACGTCGGTACTTCGATACGACGCGATACGTGGGACACGATCACGAGACAACGAGGCGGTTACTCGAGTCGCCTTTATCCAGCATAAAGCTAACGACACTCGTGCGTCAGCTTCGTAGAATCAGCTTGGAGGCCTTTGGCTCAACAGTCATCGAGAAATCGTCCAAGAGGCACTCGAAGCGAGGATCTATCTCGTGGGGATCGGGAAGGATGAGCGACAAATAGAAGGTTGATATTTGTCTCACGGGGCAATTCTTCCCACCAGTTGCTGCCAAGTGACCTTGGTGAAGGTGGCATCTTGAGTTGTAACCATAGCGACAGCTGACGCTGGAAGGATTTTCTTCAGTCTGTGCGTGAGTGACATTACCAGACGGGTGTTTGTGCACAATCGGCAGTGTTTAAGATCAGTTTGGAAGGTTGGACGGACGGTGAGTTGTGTGCTACGGGGTGGTTCAACCGGTAGTTCCTCCGGACTTTTGATTTATCGAAAGAAACGGGAAGACGAGTTCCAAGGGACATTTGGGTCGGTGGCGGTAGAAGACTGGATGTATTGAAAGTGCCTCGCCGCCTACAAAATAGTGTGTCTGCACCAGTATCAAACCGCTCGAGTGGAAAGCAGACAAAAGCTGCGCGTGTATTCGTTCGAGGCCATCAATATCGAGGTCGATAGATGCTCGCGACCTTGAGAACGGAGGCAACGTGTCGCGTCCGCCAGGTGTCGGGAGTTACGAGATCACGCGCTCGCACTGCTAGTATCGAAAGACGCGGCTGGTGGTGTTGAATTTCGATAACCACCAGATGTCACTTAACGCGTGTGCGCGAAATCACGTAGACTGGTAGCCGTGAAACAATAGTGGGAGACTACTCGCGGGAATCGGTTTGCTGGTGGCAGCAGCGGCCCGAAGGACGAAGCCTGTTGCCCCAGGAGGGCCCTTACGGCCTCACCACGCGTTCCGACGAGTGGAGCGGTCTCCTGCCCAGCTCCACTATCGTGGGTGCTGGGGGGTCACCATGGTTGGGACTCGGTGCCGGCGGTGGAACCGGTGCCACCGGTGGTGGCGGCAGTCCCGTCGAACTCGAGGGGCACTGGGGACGAAAGTTGTACAGCGCGGGCGTTGCACCACCACCACCCCCGCCTCACCATCATCCCCGGGCGCCGCTTGTTTTTGCGCCCCAGGACATGCGGCAGATCCTCAAGGAGGAACCGGTCCCACGTGCCTGGCCGCAACCGGCCCTTGCTGACAATGCATCGTGAGTATACAGATTAAGCGATTCTCGCGTGACGTTCAACGTGTAGGACAATCGATGATAAGCTACATAAACCCTTCAAAATAGCCATTTGCCACGCGCCGTCGGATCGCTTTTGCAGCGTCTCTCGCGTCAGTGAACGACGTCGTTCCGCCCACTTCTTAGGTCTAGAAATATTGAAATGATAGGAGTCTGGCTAGGATAGAAAAGGGCTTAAGAACATACATCAAAATTTATACAATCCGATATGAAAATATAAGCTCAAGGGTCCGAACGTCTAGAATACTTATTACGGGGTTATCGTAGCGTTGTTCAGAAGTAACGATACAGATTCCATTATTTTGCTGCCAGGAGTCATTGTGGAAAAAGAACCTTCCTTTCGTTTCCCTGGGACATGTTGAAACTGTTTGACGCTCCGCGTGCTAGCATCAATCCTGAAGAATATCCTCACATGCCAATTGCCACCTTACCAAAGGCACAAGTGCCCTACTGCACATTTGCACAAGCACTCCAGTGGCAATGTATGGGTCACGGGAATCCACACGCTGTACTCAATCTTCACAGAATCAGGGAACAGACTTGGTGTGATGGCCTCGGGCACTCGACACCTATCGAACACCTTCTATATTTGCGTACATGCGCGAATAAAACGTATACGTGAACAGTACGTATCCAACACACCGAGTCACGCTGGCGAACAATAAACCCGCAGTTTATTGCAGCCACGCTTAACGGATTTGTACGACGTGCAAACGACGGAAGGTGCAGATACGGGAGAGCGAGCTCGGGGGTGGCGGACCGAGTGAGCGAGTCGAGCGCGAGCTGAAGGTAAACCCTCCATTGCATGGCTCGCAAGAGAGACAGAGAGAGAGAGGTGGTATGTGCAGCAGCTCACGGTCCTTTAATCCAATAGCGGTTCCCTTTAACTAACCTCTCGCACTAGGGTATCCTGTGACACACCAGGGACCAACTGAAACCGGAATCGAATTAATGTAATTGAGAATTTGAGCGCTCTTTACTTGGCAGCAGCCAAGCTTTTGCGTTTTTCCCAGCAGGCTTTTTACCAATGTTTTTGTGAGCTTTCTTTAAATCGCTACAACCAAGTGTTCTACTAAAGATGCGCCCATACAGGGCGACAATTAATATTTATGGAAGATCCAAGAGCGCAGTTTTTATCAGAGTTACAAATCATATCGACGTAAAAGAAAAATCTAATGGGACTGTAGCACGAGCGCAGGTTTCCACATCTTGATGTCCATTTTGATGTCTCAACTCTTGTACTAAAAAACAGAAACGGAATCAGACTTGATTCTTTCTTTCGTGCATCTGGGGATTCTTTTTTCCAAAAGGTATCGATTGATGGCAATGTGATCCAAAGCAATCCAATGATGCCAAAAACGGTTATCAATCCATCCATTTATTTGTCTTCGATTTCTGGAAGCACGCGACTGCTGTACCGACGAAATAGATTTGCAAGGTAACCCCGGAAGTTCGCAAGACGCGTTAGGAAGAATTTTCCCGCTGAACCGAGGCTAGAGAGGATCTCGCCTAGGCGCGATCTCCTATAGCAAAGTTCTTCACTGCATCGCCCGCGTTAAGGCGACTCGAAAGAGCGTCACCAAGATTTTTCCCCAAACTTTCTTTATCGTGTGAAACATCGGCGAGCCTGAGTTATACAAGAAACGAGCTGGATATAGAAGGAGGAAAGGGGATGAGAGATTGTAAGCGTGTGTAAAGCAACAACGGCGTTTGCCCGCCATTCCCGTGCCACAAAGTTATAGAGTAGGAAAGACTCGCGCGTTTGTGGCGAGAAACGGCCGCCAGCTTTGCCCGTTCATCAACACATCACCCTCTAAACTGTCATAAAACTCTTGACTTGACCGAATATGACATAACTTCCGGATATAATATATAAAAATGTCTGGCCTTTTTAGAAAACAGTCCTACGATACTTTGTCAGCTTGAAGTTTTCGCGCGATGAAACAAAGGGTGTAGATATTGTTGTACGCTTAGTTCCAAAGTGAGCAGGGCTACGCACTGGATTTCTATATTTCAGCGGCGAGAAAATTCACCTCGTTCGATGAGTTTGTTCACTGTGTTTCGTGCAAACGTAGAGTCGGATGCATTTCAAATTGCTCATTAACAAGGCCTCGGATAAATTATGAATTTGCGAATTATCGCGCGAGGTTTGAAAGCGAGATTGGTAAACGCTACCCAGTTTTAGTCGCAGTTATTGCTCGCGTTGTATGTACCGCAACCCCTTGCGAGCCTCGCCAACCAACTCCCGTAATAACTAAACCGACACTCTCGTGCATTACCTACGGATTTATTGTAATTCGCGATTGCTGTGTATCCGCACAACTGCGCGCTCCCGGTCCTTCATATCCACATGTAAATATACAAACATCCACAGTATTCTAAATGCCTTTATGCTCGAAGGGGGGTCTGCATGCGTTGGGGCATAATTCAGGACGCGTGAATGGCGACTCTCTCTCTCTCTCTCTCTCTCTCTCTCTTTCACTCCTATCGGCCCCTGCAGCCTCAGTTTCAACCCCGGACTGACCGGAAACTGTACGCAGCTTCAAAGGGTTAAAGGCATTGGTGCACGAATCCAGGAAAATACCTGTGCCTGGTGAATGCCATGTATTGCATTTCCTAATGACCGCGATATCATCGAAGCATTCAATCGACCTTTCAAGCACCAACCGACAGTTTGATCGGTGAAGTTTTCAATGTACCGGAATAGACGGACATCAAGATGTAAAAACCTGCTCTCGTGCTGCAGATCCATTCGATTTTTCTTTTACGTCGATTCTCTTTGTAACTCTGATAAAAACTGCGCCCTTCGATCTTCCATAAATATAAACTGCCACCCCGTATAGGTGCATCTCTCCGAAAGGGTATCGATGTAACAATGAATGGCGGAAATGGACCGATGTATGTGGAGGAAAGAATGGCGATATTAGCAGGAACGACAGAGAGAGAGAGAGAGAGAGAGAAAAGGGAGAATTTTTCTCGTTGTTAGCGTATCCCCATATACGCGTAACAGTAAGTAATGAGAAAGGTGATTTTGAAGACATCGGACTTCGAGGATGGCCGTCATCATGGCCGATTCTGCCCATACTCAACATTACGCAAACCCGAATATCTCCAAAGTTACTTTTAGATAAACCCAAGCATATGAAGACTACTCCAAGGACCGTCCTGTTCCCAAAGCCATACGATAGATTAAAATAAATTATGAACCTCAAAACATCCAGACGCCCTGATAGCCAACACTTCATAGACACAACAGCTTTAAAACTTTCTTCCCCCCATATTTACATACATCTATGGAAACGTTCCAGGCTAGGCCGTGCGTGTATCCAACGGTGAATATCGTTATCGGCTATGAAAACCGTGCACACGGCAAATTATACGATAAACGCGGATCGGCCATGTAATTATCACCTCGGCATCCCGAAGCCTCGGGGGAGGGGTAGGGATGTACATAGTTTCATAACGAAACTGGAAACAACGTGTATAGTTGTGCCACGTTCGTTGTACACGAGACGTGTATGCGCGAGTACGTGGTGAAACATGAGTTCCCCCTACACGTGAAACGCGACGGGCGGGGGAGGGGGGGGGGGGGGCTATATGCCAAAGTACCGAAAATGGTCGCATGTGAGAACAAGCAGAAAACGATAACTGCAGCAGCGGGTACAGCGCGTTGTATGGAGCACGGGACGTTGGTTCGTTCGCTCGCTGATAGGAATGGAGCGAGAGAAGCGAGTCTGATAGTCCCGAACGCCCCGGGTGTGCGAGAGGAAGAACGAAATGACGCGAAAAATAGCCGCTTAATAGAGGAATATTGGCGGGAAGTGCTCTCCTGCCGCGTGATTATAATTATTCCAGGCTGCTAAACTGCCTCACTGGTCCATTCTCCTCTCTCTCCGGCCCTCTCTCTCTCTCTCTCTCTCTCTCTCTCTCTCTCTCTCTCTTTCGTTCGCTCGTTTGTACACACCAAATTCTACTTTGCAGTCCCCTACTCTGCCACTCACATCCTCGTCGTACTTTGCTCTCTCACATCCCTGCTGTGCTCTCTTTACTTTTATCTCTTTCCGTATCCAACTCCTACATGTGCGACTCTCATACCAAACCCCGCTGCCGCCACCACTGCGACTCGCCAACCTAGGTATGCACAGGTACGTGGACCTGTGTCTCACACACAGACACACACACACACGCGCGCACACACACACACACAGCTCACGCACGCGCTATACATATATCATTACAGGAGAAATGTACAAGGGCACGGTTGTTAGAGAGCTCTATGCGCCAGTTTATCCAATTTAAAGTATACAAACCAATTTTAACATCAACTCGGAAGTGCGGTGGAAATTCTTTGTGTCTAGAGCAATCAACGACCTGGAGTAAATGAGATCACGTCGCGGAGGCTGAATCCGAGCTAACGATGTGGCTCATATTCGTCAAACGAATTTCAGAAAGCTGCAGTCATTGATACCACAAAGGCCATCCGCGATACACTCGATCTGTCAAACGTTCCGCGACCACTTTGAGAACGCGTGTGATTTCTACTTTCACCTCAACGGCAAAACTTATGGAGATGGAAGTTTGCCAACTAGAGGGGGCATTTTTGCAGAAGTTGCCCGAGTACTCGGATGTTTTGAAAATTTCGTGCCTCTCGGAGAAAGTAGACAGAGATGGTTGGAACTTCAGTTTGGATGTTAGCCGGACATTAACATTCCAGCGTGCCGCAAGAGACAGTGACAGCCGGACCAGTGAGACCGTGAAACAAGAGATGCAGCGACTCAGTCGTCCAGCTCTTCGGCTTTGTGGCCGATACACGGCAGATCTTGCCCGCTGCTCGCGCTACATAATTCTACACTCCCTTACTGTATAGAGTTCGGGCTGTAACCACGTTACGTTATAGGAATTGGTGCATGGCAAACGGTGCAAAATAATCGGACGTCGAGAGTTATGGGGCGCGAACCAGCGGCCGGTTAATCAGCCACCGATAATTATCGACACGGGCAGTACATCACCCCAACCCCTAGGTATCCTCTTGCAACTCCCGCCCACTCCCAATGTTCTCGGGTACACAGAGATGGTTTCATCCCCTGTTCGCTTCAATCCCCTCTCGCAACCCTGGTCGCCCGCAAATGTGCAGACCTGTTCGACCCTCGACTAGCACACTCTTTCTCTCTCTCTCTCTCTCTCTCTCTCTCTCTCTCTCTCTCCCTTTCTCTCGCGGATGCATTCGCATACATACGCTCGCTGTGTCCCTTTCTCGCGATGAACCCCGGCAACACACCCTTCGCCGGGCGTGTGCGGTCGCGAGAGAACACGGACAACACGGAGGGGTTGGTCGAGCGATGGGCATATCCCACCCAGGCTGGCGTGACAAACGCACCGCCGATACCATCATTTATTTCGCAAATGTGCTGCAAAACTGCCGCTATTCATTTTCGAGGCAGTCGATTCAGTTTTCCGCTCGGAAAGGTTCGCGACCAGCGATGCTTCGTCTCTCTCCCTCTCCACGTGAAACTCATGCTCCGTCCCGTACTTTTCAGCTTGCTCTTGTCATTCCGTACCGTGTACGTTCGTACACCCGCTCAGTGTATGGACAATGTTGCCCCGCGCTCCTGTTTCCCTCGACTGCGGCTTTGGTTTATCGTCGCCGCACGCCCCCGCGATAATGCAATTTCTATGCTCGGCGGATTTTTAACCGCCGAACGTCACGGGGAAAAGTCCACCGATTCGTTCCTCCCCGCCTTGCCCGCCCTCCCCAACTACCTGCCATCCCGCGGCCCCCCCCGGACGTTGTAGCATTCGCGAACGCGAATTGAAAGCGATACACGTTACAACGATAATATACAAGCCCGGACGTGATTCCCCAGAGACCGATATCCGCTAAATATGCACAAACGCGTAGGTACAAGGACACGCTCGGACGTACGCGCGCACACTCGCGCGTCGACGTTACATAGCTTCGTCCGTGTTGAATATAATGCACTGGAGATAGAGTGATTATTGTGGAAGAAATGCACGACGACTTGACGTTTTCGAGAGGATTTTCCAAATTATCCTCACAAGCCTCGTGGAATAACGAAGGGAAATCTCCAGCGATTCTGCTGCTCGCGTACAAAAAGGGGATACATTTTTTAAGCTCTGCATACTTTACACCCGAGGAACAGCGGAATGGCAGCGCAGCGCAGCGCGTGCGCTCGTCGGCCAAGAGCTTTCCCGCTTAACCAACATCGCAAACGACTCTGTGCTTTCGGGGGTTAAAAATTACCGGATGATGCAACGTTTCTCTGTTAGGCGCGCGGGTCGATGGCAAATGGCTCAACGACTTGCGCACAGCTGAGGTGACAATTTCGCTTTGCCGGACGCCTTTGTCACACGGGGGAACAAAGTAGGATCGTCGCGTGGTACCTACTTCTTCTTGGTACAGTCCCGACTTTTAGCCGAGAGCCACGTCGGGCTCCTCGTTGCTACGTCATTCTTCTTCCAATATGACCGTAAAACAGCCACTCTACAGGCACGGACGCCATTAATTATTCAGGCCGTCGGCTTAATTGCGGCCAAAAGAGAGGTGACAAAATCGCGCCCACGCAACTTCCCCCCGGGAGCAGCAAATTCTCGTAATGAAAGTTTTTTTTATTCTTCGTTTTATGCGTTCTCAAAATTTGAGGTTACTTTGATAACTTGGTAGTCGAATGAGTAGAAAATTGGGAAATAATTTTGACAAACTCCCATTCATCGTATAACTTTTTTTAAGTTCACTTGATTTGTTCATTATTTGAGAATCTCGTCTGTATGAAGAATCGCTGGCTTACTTTTGAAATAGGTTCGTCTGCATGTTTATGTGAGAATAACGTATCTATTCGCAAATTATCAATCTTTCCACTACTCTCGGGTGTGTGTTGAAAATAGATCACAGTCATTTAAATACGCGTCATTTTTCAGAGCCGTCGCCTCTCGCACGCCCGATTAGATTTTTAAGATTAAGCCGATTTTCCAATACCGATGAGCTTTATGACAAAAGGGGGAAATATTAACGCTTACCAATATTCAAAGAGGTAAATTGTCATCGAATTGATGACATTTTTGAATAATTTTATTAACTTATTTTATACAAATAATTATTTCAATATATATTTCATATTAATAACGTCGGTAATTGATTTCACACAAATAATTTTAGTAATTCATTTGATAGAAATATTTTTAACAATTCATCGGATACAAATAATTCTAGTCATTTATTTGATACCAATCAGTTCAGTAATTTATTTTACGCAAATAATTTTAGTAATTTGTTTGATACACATAATTGCAGTAATTTATTTCATACAAATAATTCTAGTAATCTATTTAATACGAATAATTCTAGTAATTTATTTGATACAAACAATTTAAGTAATTTATTTGCTAGAAATAATTTTAGTGGATATTCTTACAATGAAGTCAATATAAACGTTACTCTATCGTGTGTATGGCGATTCTGATATTTCACCCCTTGGCAGTGTGCCTCCGTATACGGACTACGGTATTGTGAATATCTTCGGCTTTCCTAGTCGCTTTTTTGTCCTAGAAGTGTAGTTCGGTGTTCGCTCGTGGCCGTAACTAATCAGGCAGTTCCGTGTAGAAAATAAAAACGAGGAGCTGGGACGTATACAGTCGTAGGGGCATTCGGAGGCAGAGCTACTGACCAAAAGACCCCCGTGGGATCGTCCCAGCGCTATTTTGACAGCTTGAAATATTGTCGCCAAATTGTTTTCCGGTTAAGAAGAGTCTTTCGAGCTTTTTCTTACTCCGGTATTTTGTATGTGGGGCTGCCGTTGTACTGTTGCACGCCGTGTCTTCCATCTAGAATGTTTGTATAAATATAAATATACGCTTGTGTACGTCCTGCTTGTATGGACGACCGAACAACTGCATATAAGAACCGCCTCCGAGGCGAAAGTAGCATTACCGGGGTATACGAAGATCCCGAAGTTGAGGGATGCCCGCTCCCAAGAGATTCACGGGAATCTCCCGTCTCGTGTTCTCACTATGCGCGCGCGCGCGCGCGCGCAATCATTCCACGCATTTGCTCCAACAACTCCGGAAATATCCTCAGGCGCTAAGAGAGTTTCCCCGAAACTCCCGCAACATTTGTTCCTGCACATGCGTTCCCAGACATTATTCCTCGATCGCTATAAAAAAATTGTTTCTTCCTATATGGTCGAAAACTCTCGGTGGCCCAGAGACGGCTATTTCAACGACGGTTTAAAAAATAACGTAGAGCAAACACGTAATGTAGAGACAATTTTTGCGGAATTGTTCAACCTCGAAGATCGACGTCTCGAGTAAATTTTAGCCATTTGTCGTAATCGTGACTCAAGGGTGGTGGTGCACGCAAGTGTCCGGAACTGCGGTCCAGTCCTAATCTGTACACATGAGTCCTTAATGAGATTTTAAGGCGTCCGGCCACACCTGAGCTCGATTTTCTTCCCTTCGAGGGTGAGGGTCTCCTGACCTCATTTGTCTTTCCAGTGTGCCGAGCACTTTCCCAAAACTGGACTATCGCCAGCAACTAGCTCGCATGTATCTGTACAGCATATCTGCTGGTGCATGGAAACAAATATTTTACGACACACCGATTGAGGTGTAAAGTTCAAGCTCCCTTGTGCAAAACTTAACTGACTGGCAGCCTCTAGATTCAACTCAATCAAATGCCAATACCGAAGCAAAATTTCCAGGATGATCGTGTAAAAAAATATCGCCCTTAAAAAGCCAGGGACAAATAAAATTCATCAGCGATTCAAAAATGTAGCCTGACAAGTGAAATTCCACGCCTCTTTTGTTTCAGAGCCGGAATCGGCAAGGCACACTTTGAGAAACAACCGCCGAGCAATTTGAGGAAGAGCAATTTCTTTCACTTCGTGATCGCCCTTTACGACAGGGCCGGTCAACCGATCGAGATCGAGAGAACAGCCTTCATCGGTTTCGTGGAGAAGGATCAAGTGAGTCAAGCGTGTATAAACAATCATGCACAACTATATATAACATATATACGTAAATACTTGCCTATGTATGGGAGACGAGTTGAGATCGATTCAATCGGCACTGAAATATTTGTAATTCATGAAAAGAGAAATTTGCACGTTCGAGGTGAAAAAGGATTCTTGCGAATCGGTCACTCTTTCCCTCGTTCTCTCTTACGCAAGCGATATAGGGGGGTGACGGTAGAGGAATCACAAAATCGGTAGCCGATCCGGTTCATCTTCTTCAACTCGCCTTATATATATACATATACTCGGACAATTTTTACATATGTTAATTACAACTCGACGATCGTATTGCCAAGAAACTTGAATAAATTAAACAATCCCATTAACCTCTCTCGATCTTTTACGATCGAGTGATCGACAGCTTCTTTTTTTTTTTCGTAATTTAACGGACTCCCTTGAGGCTCAATTGAGAAAAAATAGAGCCAAGGTCCTCCACAGAATAATTCCATCCAACCCATCTAAATAAATATTTATTCGAAATAATAAAAATATCGTTAACACAGGTGCAATATATATATATATATATATACATGATTAGGTGCACCGGCTTATTGTTCTCGACTTTGATAAATCAGTCGCGACAAATATTGCGCTGAGTCCCAACTCCCCTCGTTTATATCTAAAACTGCTCTTCCTATCGACCCAGAGAGCGAGAGAAGGTCAAAAAGCTCGAGAAGTGGCAACAGATGACAAGAAGAGTGTCCGACGAAAGGGTAAAAGAGCGAGAGAGACGTTTAATTATTAATTATTGCCTCCGATAATGATAACTAAATTTTCCATCTTTTAACTGTCCAAAATATTGCAATGCGGCATTGCGTTTATTATTTCCATACGGAAAACGTAGATGATATGGCATAAAGTATTATTCCTAGTATCTGTTGGGTCGTTGGAACAAATCAATCTCAAAATAATCGTACCTACTTTTTAAATAAATCATCAATTGGCAGCCCCGATTGACCGATCTAGTCAGCCCAAGTCATTTTTATTCAGTGTGCTGCTTTCTTTATTGGGAGTCATCGGAATGATTTGATGTAAAATGTTTGGTGGTCAGCGGTTGTAATGCATTCTCAAGCCCCGTTTAACGAGTTACAAGCAGCTTATTTTCCTCATTCTTTTCTGGGAAAACGTGTGCAGGTTTTAATGTTTTTTACATTGAAGAGTATGGTTTTATTACAATTTTCATATTGAAAAATGTTTATAAATGCGGCAGATAAAATGGTTTGTGCAGACCGCCGGTCGAAAAACGTCTTTCGCGGTGACTACTGCTGCTCGAAAACAAATCATCCGTAATAAGAGAATCGACGCTCTTAGTTTTTGCATAGAATTGGCTAGTGCTCGGACGACGGAGTTAATAAAATATTGATTTTTGAACAAAAAGATTGTCGCCGGCCTAAATGAACTTGTCCATATTCGGTGAAAAAAACGCTCTATTGTTATTGATTAAAAAAAAACAATGCATCGCAAGAAAATTCCTTCGTACAAACACTGCCTTTAGATATGTAAAAGAAGCTCAGAAAATTTGAAGTTGATAGGTGAGGTGGTTTTTGTGATATCGTAGCCACCGATTTTGGAAAACTCAGTTTCATAAAAACTCGTTGAAACTTGGATGGTTCGGGAAAACTAACTATAAACGCCCATAGCTCCCTCAATTTCGGACGGATCGACTTGAAATTCGCAGAGAATTTTTTTGAAATTGCTACATTTTGAGAATCTGTTGATGAAAACCGAAAATCAATAGTTTAAAAAATATCAACTATGGTGTATGCCCTCAACAACACATCGATCCTTTTTTTAAAATCAGCCATACACTTTTAGAACTTTTTCTCATGTCTGTACAATTGAAATTCGGAAAATGTGAAATTGAATCGAGAAAAATGACCAAAAACTTGCAATTTTAGTAAAGTGAGCATTTTTTTGTAAATTTATCATAACCCAGTGTGTCAACTGAAAGAAATAAGTTCGATAGCTATAACTTTGACTTTAATAATTAATAGGTCAACGATCTATGAGTCTTCCAATTAATCAAATCTTGCACCTCCTTCTCCAGCTTGTATGCACGTACATGTAGCCATACATTGACACTCGCGCACACCCACACTCACTTCCATAAAGATATATAGGGTGTCTCGAACTGACCTGACACTTTTATTTATCAATAAAACGTATTATTTATTTGAAAAGTACAAATATTTGTATTTTAATAGAAGGTACAAACATGAGGGTTATGTGTGGACCACAATATCCGATAAAGAACCGCCTCGGCCCTGTTTGCAAACGTTCACTCTTTTGACGAAATTTTCAATAAAATTTTCGCATTATTGCGAACTAATGTCATCAATGGTGCGTCCAATTTCTTCCTTGCGCTCTGGAATGGTCTGTGGATCATTGGCATATCCTTTCCCTTTCGGAGCACCCCAAAGAAAGAAGTCCAATGGCGTCAAATCGCCCGATCTTGGTGGCCAATTGACATCGCCGCGGCGCAAGATAACACGACCATGAAACTTCGTCTGCAATAGCTGCATTGTTTCGCCCGCAGTGTCGCAGGTTGCGTCATCTTGTTAAAAGAATATGTCTTCCAAGTCCATGCCGTTTATGCCATTTATCGGATATTGTGCTCCACACATATCCTCCATGTTTGTACCTTATATTAAAATAAAAATATTCGTCCTTTTCAAATAAATAATACGTTTTATTAACAAATAAAAATGTCAGGACATTTGGGGACACCCTTTATCTCTGTGTATAGTACATTACACAAATATACACATAGAACGCCCTACATGTAGGATTGACTGGACAGGGCACTCGTTGTATGCCTCTATCTCGCGATATTTCAGCTTCGGTAGGTACACGCGCCTGGCTCGGGTGATAAATCATCCGGTCATAAATCCCCGAGAAGCCGATAATGCACCGTGTGGCGAAGGTAAAAGGGCGAATTCGCGCCGCTTTATAAAGTCACGGTTCATATAACAAGGCAACGTTATCAAATTTCGTTACCAACACAGGAGCACAGTTTCTAAATGTCGAGGCCAAAGGGGCGAAAGGGTATGTCGTGGGTACACGCGGGGAGGGCTCTCTTAAGCGCCATGACGCGTTGACCAAACTGCCAGATAGTTAAACGCATAGGTCAGCCTACTTAACTAATTACACTTGGCGCCACGTGCTAGTGTTCACATGGTGACTCTCGCGGACCTCGATCCGCAAATACGTATATTAGACGTTTGAGTACACAGGTATATGCTTACGTACAGATAGCTGCGCACCTATGGGCTACAAAATGAATATGTTCACGTTTGCCTGGTAATGTTTGTCGTGTATGTTCTACATTAACATGTATTCGCTTCTCGCTTCCTCACACCTTGATGACTCCACCTCTCAAGTTGGTATGATTCTCTAGCTGAACCACCCTCTCTCTCCCGCCTTCGCATAACGTAGCGTACATATACCTGTGTACGTATAATTCACAGGGGCTGGACAGTTGCATCACGTGGCCTCCCTATTAATTAGGGTCATGCACTGCGGACATACATCAACCCCTGGCGAGCAGCGTCAGGACCGCGCGGGTGATTCTCCGTCAGGGGGGAGAGAGAGAGAACACTCCCGGTGTCTGACGTCGATTGTACGTGTTCGCGTATACGTATAATCACGTTGAACAAAGCCGTAGTACGTATACCACTATGGTTGGGATGAGGTGATTCTTCGAGAGAGAGAGAGAGAGAGAGAGAGAGGGAGAGAGGAAAGGAAGTTCGGACTGTCAGATTCGATGTCCACGAACGCGGGTATCGCTTTTCGTTGCTTTTCTCCATGATCGTTCGCGTTAACGCACCTGCCTGTCCACAGTCGTCATTGTAGCTGAAACTCACTGTGGCATAGATCTACTCACCAGCCCATGTGTGCTCGTCACGTTTTTATTGCTAACAATAACAATAACGATTAGCTCGAGAGTCCTTATAGCCATGGTTCATCCAAGGCAGAACTATAGAGCTCAGGACGGCACTCTTTCCTCCACGCTTTCGAAAAGCATCCCATATTCGATTTTGGATTTAATTCAACTAGAAATTCGGGATAATCGACCAATCGAGCCTGTCAATCCCGTGATCAGTCACCGATGTATCAGAGGATCGCGACATCTTGGTAAGCACCCAAAAATACGGCCTATAGAGTTCAGGGCCATTCGGGGATGGAAAACAAAGCGAATAAATGGTGATGGTCGAGGAAGGGGATACGAGTAGCTGAAAATGCATTAGCCCGGGGCCGTCAGGCATATGGCGCGATGCAACACGCGCATGACTCGTCAACGGCGAGCCATCCGATAATTATGCACGGCACGCTATACAAGACAGCATATATATATATATATATATATATATATATATATGTATATACATACATGGAGTGGCAATTTACTCTTATACCGACGCATCAAGAAATTAATAATTAGCGTGAGATGGAGTAAACATGTTGCACACATATCTCGATGTAAAACCTATACGTGCACGTTTCGACATTACTTTGCAATACAATTAATCAAAGACCCTTTCACGTCCAATCGGTCATAATCCACTCGTCGAAATTTTATAAAGCCGAACCGCGTTCAACGTGTTCTTTGGTTCTAGTGGTAATACTTTCCCGGAAGCCGAAAATCGGTGTAACTTTAGGAATTGACGATGATTTAAAAAAACTCAATCGCAAATATATTTAAAGGAC
This sequence comes from Ophion slaviceki, assembly GCA_944452715.1. Lineage (NCBI taxonomy): Eukaryota > Metazoa > Arthropoda > Insecta > Hymenoptera > Ichneumonidae > Ophion > Ophion slaviceki. The sequence goes on along the minus strand of OX101794.1, from coordinate 6,199,671 downwards.
TTCATTGTGCATTTCGTAAAGTGTATGACACATTTCATCAAAATTAGTTTTCCTATGAAGTGGCGTAGCCTTGGGGGCATAAGCGTTTTTGATGGAACATGTTCCAGGGCTTTCAATACAAGTCTCGCAAATTTTGACCAAAAAAAAATTACTCATAATCTCCACAAAATTAGAAATGTATGAGTTCATACAACCGTTTTAAAGCATCAGATCACCCGCGTAGAAATTTCTCAGCGTTAGTCTGATCAGGATCAGGCCCCGATCGGGCTGTCATACGGGTAACACCTATTACGGACATCCTTATCCGGCCCCGAACGGGCCGGAAATATGTAGGCCCTAGATCAGGCAATACTAAAATGGCCCCACTAAGGCCGTCCCTGATAAGATCCTACTAAGGCTTTCCCCGATAGGTCCCTACCAACGCTTGCTCTGATAGGCCCTACTAAGGCGTTCCATGATAGGGCCTAAATAAGGCTTTCCCTAATAAGGCCCTACATAAATAGGCTTGCCCTCGATCGACAGCACTCGATAGATGCACATAACCCCTTATTTTCCACATGGAAACTTCGATTTGACAGCATCGTAGCTTCGGAGTTTCGATGTATTCCTGAATTGTATAAAAAAAAGTCTTATGGACTGTCACGACAAAAAACGTTATGCAACTCGGATGCGTGTTAGAAGATTTCGGCAGGTTTGTAAGGCGGACAGAAAGGAATTATATATGAGGTTAAGTTTGAAAAATCAATAGCATGTAACTCGATAAACTCTTTATTGATCACATTGATATCACCTAATTGCTATACTTAATGTGATACAACAAATAATTATAGCAATTCATTTGGTCTCTTATGCCATATCTGCGACCAATACGTTACAAGCGCTCGGTAGCGTGCGTAGCTATAGGTAGGAAGGGACTAGATTCGATTCCCACATAGACGAAATATTTTCTTCTAACAAAAACATTTTAGCAGACCAGGGTATGACGAATTATGATACAAAATCATTGAAGTAGAACCCTACGTTAAGTGGTTCATTTCATTTTGTATTTTTTAAATACTTTATGCATATAGGATACTTGGATTTACAGTGTATATTGTAAGCAAATAAAGATTTATTCGAATCGAATCTTAATTTATTCAATTTGAATATATTTGATATTCACAAAGAATAGCTGAAATAAATAAGATCATTGTAGGCCATGAGACATGGAAAAACATATTGGATTTAAGAAGGTTCTATTTAAAATCAATATTTCTTTCTGATCGGGCAACCTGCTAGGGGCCTTATCAGGCAACCAAGTCAGGCCTATATGTGACACAGCGTTACATTTCCTAGTATGGCCCTTTCTGGCTGCCTTATTACTGCCCTACCAGGGCAGTCAGGCAACCTGAGCCGGCCCTGATTTGCGCCCCAACAAAATTTCTATTCCGGTAATTGCGCCTCTTTCAACGGTAAATATAACTTGAAGCCCGAGCCTATTGTTTTTTCCGACTCCTGTAGCAGTGCTACTTATCAAGTTTACTATTAACGCATACCGTACAACCGGGTTCAATTAAAATCAAGGGTAACTTTGACAGTTTTTGGGTTTACTTTCACGGAGCGCCAAAATATGGTTTGAATGGGTGCGCACAGAGCCCGCATGACCTTCGGTAACCGGCGGCGTGTGCGGGGAATAAACTTGAACAACAATTTGTTGTTCAACTTTCTTATAATGTTGCTAAAGTTGATTGTAATGTTGCTCAAGTCGATTTTGATCTCAATTATAATTATAAGAGTGATTAAGCGCCTATAATAGTAGCCCAGGTACTTGATATTTTGATGTAATATGTTTCCTCAAGGGAGGACACCACTGTAACTGCCCATTTTCGACCGTTTTCTTTGGATTTTTTAAAAAAGAAACTTATAAAATACATGGTCAAAAGAACTTTCAGGTTTTATGAGGTATATATTGAAGTATGTAAAAAAAATGTATTTTTCAAAAGAATACAAAATGGTGGCGCACGAGTCACAATAGCACTACTGGTTTTCAGCCAACTCTCTCCGCGGCACGCAGTAGAACTGTCGTACATTTAATCCTGGAACTAAGCGTGAAATATTTTCGTTAATCATGTTAGTTTTAGCCGCCAGTACTTAAAAGAAGAAATTAAAAAATAAAAAAAAATTAAAAAATTGAGACGCGTTAGAAAAAAAGTTAATTTTTTTTTACCATAATTTTCATATCAAAAGTGATATATTTGTCACAATTTTCCATTAATTGAGAAAAAAAACGCTCGTACTTGAATGTAAAAGCAATCTATAAAGCTACAGTTAAAATTTCAAGTTGATTGCACGAACATTGTTCGAGTTCTGCTGCAAAAACATGGTTTTGAGATTTTTTTTTTAATTTTCGTGTACATGTTTTTAAATAAAAACTTAGACGAAATAAGTTCAATGTATGCTTAATAACATACCTTTTTTCCAAATCCCAAATGAATAATCCAGTATACAAAAAAAATCGCTAAAAGCGACCTTTTTCGACCTGTCACAGTGATGTTCTCCCTTAATAAAGATGACAATTTAATTGTAAAAAAATAGTTGTATTTCATTTAATTCTATGTATAATGCATAAAATATTAATGTTCTTATCAAAATGATGTCGAAGTAACCCCTAATCTTTGACATAAGTTGCATTTCAATGCCTTGTCAAAGAAAACCCACACTCGAGGTTACTTTGACACTTTAAAAAATATATAAAATTGAGGGCAGGGGTGCGCTTGACTTTCTTATACATTTGATAGCCAAAGGACGACACATTGTTCTATTGGAGCAAAAAAAGTTGGAATTTAGGATGTTAAAAAAAAGTTGCGTACAAAAAAATTCCAAAACCTGTTCAAATCTCATTTTAGGGTACGTTATGAAAATAACCAGAATAGTAAATGAATCTTTGAAACAGCAATATATCTATTATAAAAAAACTTAATGATTTTTTCTGGCTAGTGACCTGACGTCATCGTTAGGGAAAAGTAAAAATAATGTTCAGATGTCCAAATATGAAAAACTGACAGTCACGTGAACGTCTGCGTACGACTATGCTCTGTCCCGTGTAATTGTTTCGGTCAATATATAACATTTGTGAAATTTCAGGAATCCGAGGGTCAAAAAACCAACAACGGAATTCAATACAGGCTCCAGCTGCTCTACGCCAACGGTGAGTTTCCGAATTATTTATGTCTCGCTCCGAACTGGGGAACGTATTAAATTGCTTATGTTGTAAGTATACGTATATCGCTACAGGGTGTCTCAAATGTCAGGCAACAATACGCATAAGCCGCGAAAGGTAAATGTTGCGTGACATTTGGGACACTCTGTATATTTATAGGGGTAAAAAATAGTGCGTATAAGAGCCAAAATGGAATTTCATCGGGGAAGAAAGCCAATATAGTTTGAATCTCACTTCCTTTCTCAAATCGTTAACAAAACGTTGGCCCACATTGTTTTGTCCATATGTCTTTACATCCCAAAAAGAGTGAGGAGGGAGGTGGGAGAGAGCGAGAGCGAGAGAGAGAGAGAGAGAGAGAGAGAGAGAGAGAGAGAGAGAGAGAGAGAGAGAGAGAGAGACCCTCGGCGCTACTTCTGTCAGAGAGTGTGCCGCGTTGGTCCCGCGGCCTTTTGTAATGGACCGTGCGAAGCGACGATGACGGGCCATCAACATTCCACGCGGACACCCGGCTTGGGTCTCTCAGGGCGGCTAAAAAGCTCCCGATCGCGAGGAACACTGGGAGGCCTCAGCGCGTCCTGGTGAGAGGCGAAAGAGAGAAACGGATATATAGGCGCGACACGTTTCTCTCAGAGAGACAGACACGAGAGGGTCAGCAACAGAGACATATTTTACGTCACTCCTACCGGCACTACATCTTTCTCGCTCCCTCTCCCTCTCTCTTCCACGATGCAGCCTCGGAATCGGCAAAAAGGACCCCTCGGAGGACACCGCCGAGACTTAGAACCCGCGAGACGTGCACCCGCGCTTTTTGGCTGCCCTAAAAATCTCGTATACACACACACGCACACACATACACACACACGCGCACGCACACACACACACACACACAGCCACACACACACACATATTTCAATACCATACAGAACTTAATTCGTACATGCAGCCTGGTTGCAAACCGGTAGCGCCTCTGCGAAAAAGAATCGCGAATGTAAGAGCTATAAGAAAATTGACGATAATCGCGTCGGCGACATCTCGCGGAGCATCTCGAGAGGAGGGATCGCGAGAAAACTTTTATGAACACATTGAATGAGAGAATAAGAGAATCTAGATAGTCGTCAGTCACTAACATATATTGGACTGTGCAAATCTATATACGCAACCTTGGAGAATCTTTCGCGGGTCGACTTTTTTTATTCTTTCCATCTCAAGGGAGGCAATCGGCCCAAGCCGACAGAGACATATTTCACGTAATTGAAAGTCTCATAGGGACATATTTTCACTGCACATAGTGTGACGATGCGAATGACGAGCCTGCCTTTTCTTCTCCCTGGACCCACGAAATCGGGTTCGCAAACGGAAGACGACAAGCGCGATATGGAGGCCCACACGGAAATAAAATATATGTAAAAATATATTTTTCGATATATTAAAGATGGATGTAAAATATATTTCAGATATATATTATGCATTTTAGATGTAGATTAGATATATGCAATATATACGGGAAATGCATTAAAAATATATTCGCGATATCGAAGTTTTCGTCCAAAAATTCAGAATGTATATAAAGAAAATATATGTTGGATATGCGGTTACGTATATTCGAACTATATTGAAAATATACTTACAATGTACTCAAATTACCCTCAAAATATACTACAAATGTATTTTAACTGTATTCGACTTATAATTGAAATATACGTTAAATGCATTTAAACTGCACCTAAAATATACACGATATTTGTTCATACTACATTTTAAATATTATTAAAATATATTCAACGTGTATTTAAGATATATTTAATCCCTACTTGAACTATTCTTAAAAATTTTGTTATGACGTTATTTACACATCATTGCACCCTTTTACAATATTTTTCCTTGTCATTAATTACGATTATGGCGTTTGCGGTTCAAATATTTTAATGGTTCAAATTTAAAATTTGCACGCCGTAAGCTGGTTTCGAACCCGGGACTTCTGAGTGATGAGCTGGGACCTTCCCCACTGAGCTAGTTCTGCTTGATAAATTAATTTTCGTATCGTCTGCATATGGTACAATACACAATGTTAGTTTATTGAGAAATGTGCGGATTTACAAGAATAACTAACATTATCGGGTCAATTACTTAATTGCGTTCGCATAGAGAGCGATAATCGAATAGAATTACGAGATTACATAACCTTCAATTTTTTTGTCCGATCATTTATTCCGGCTAGTGCGGCTAGGTCTTCGCGAGATACCGACTTGAAGATGTTTTTCATTTGCAACGCCATCTGTTGCTCAAGTTGCTTAACCATCCATATTCATGGTATATTAGTAAATATATACATATAAATATATAGTAATATATTCAGATATACATATAGCATACCTTAAATATATTCGGATATCCTATTAAAAATGTATAAAGCGTACGTTAGTCATGCAATTTCAATATATTTTATATGCATCTTGAATGTATCTTTTTCTAGATGTCAGCATACATTCTCCGTTATGCTCCCGAGTATATTAAACATATATTCAGTATACACATCTAATATATTTAATGTACATCTTAGAAGCTATTTATGTTTATATATCGCACAGGTTTTTAATCATATCCAAAATTATACTTGACATATCCAACTTTTCGTACAAAATGTATTTAATATATGTTTTATGTATCTTTCGATATATTTTTTATATATTTTATTTCCATGTGGGGGCTTACTTTGTTTACGAAATCATGAGGATTGAAGGCACACTAGGTTGATTTATTGGCTCATCATCAAATCGGTGAAGGCACCGCGCGAAGTAGTTGCTAATAATTGGGAGCATAGTTTTTGCTTGTCCGTAACAATGTCTGTTACTGTCCAAATGATCTGCCATCAACGATATAAATTTGCCTAGTTTCAACAAGGTTTCAGACTATCCAACCGATCGGTCATGGACGAAACAAGCTTAATTTGCCGCACTGACGACCATTCGATCGGGTTTGATCTGACGTGAATGACGCAAGCGGAGTTTATCTCATTGTAACACACGACAGGTATATCTGATGACCCACCGTCTTGACTATATCTCAGGTGTGACGCAGCCCTTGCAAATGATCCACTAATTAGCTACTTGTCACCTGACACGTGTCCACTGAGCCCTGGTACGTTTATGCGCAAAATGAAGATCAATGTCAACGACACGAAATGACCATCAGTCCGCAAGGTACACATAGGCCATTGCCGTTGATAGAGAAGTCAAGAACCGACGTACAATCGGTATTGCGAAGATTATAAACAGCCGGAGGCACGAGGAGAGAAAAAGGAACACATGGAGCGAGACAGGGAAGAAAGGGAGTGGTAGAGCAGCAGCAAAATGTGCCTTCCGTCGGTTAAGCCCGTGCCAGCAATTTTTCACTCCATATACGCGAGTTCGGTGAGCTCCCTACCCGGTGATCCCCTCAATCCTTTTCGTCGTCAGAGCCTCTTTCTTTCTATATTCTCTTCTTTTTTCTCCTTCTTCATCTTTCTCCACTGTTCTTGTCCCTACAAAATCTTCCGTCGCTACTTTTTTTCTCCCCTCTGGCTTCGTGTTTCATCTGATCTTTTCCCTTCCTCTGTACTGTATACCAAAGTCAAGAGGCATCATCCTTGCTTTGGCTTTCTCTTTCTTCGTATTCTTTCCCTGTGCAGAGAGAACGAGACGGGGAGACGAAGCTTTTACGTGGTGCAGACACTATCTATATGTTTACTGTATATATGGTCTTTTTGCTCGTGGTGCTCGGAGCCGATCAATCAATGCGAGATTTTTGCAACGTCAGCACGCAACAGAGATCCCACTCTTCCTCGCTCTCTCCCACTCTCATTCCTCCGGCCTTCTTTCTCCTTCTGTCAGATGCGAGTAAGGAGGGACCGCCCAAGAACCATCTATGGACACTAAAACGTGTTGCAAACATCGCGAACAAGAAACAACTAACTGTCGCAAAGTAAACGAATACCAAGTGAGAGAGAGAGAGAGAGAGAGAGAGAGAGAGAGAGAGAGAGAGAGAGAGAGAGAAAGATAGAACCGCGCGCGAGAAAGCTCGCCAGAATATCGCTCTCGTATCGCAAATACCGTACTGAATTAAAGTCCCCGACGTTCTATCTTTCACTCTAAGAGTGAAAATTGCTCACGATCGTTCACCGGCCTAGGTGGTCACTTTTTTGTCTGCTGTAAGATTGAGTCCCACTTAAGTTTTTGGATCGGAGAATTATATTTGTTTGATATGACAATTTTTTTGAAACAATGTCGAGCCAAACGATACGAAGGCAAAATGAAGCGTTTATTATTGCTAATTGGTGATGAGTCAAAAGTATGTCGCAACTACATATGTTGGAAAAAAGTTCCATCGACGTGTGCTCAATTGCAAATATTTCCTTCACCGACCAATCAATGCATCCACGTAATTCAATAACTTTTTTGCTTCTAAAATCCGCGAATGGTTGAACGACGATTGCGCGCAGCGTGTGTGTAACTCTTAGACTGTCGTTAATTTCCTTTTAGAGGGCAGTTGATCGCTGCAACTCGGAGAACGCGACGTTGTGCGATACATACGCATGCGACATATATATATATGCACACATATGCATATATATGTATACGGGAAAGTATATGTCGAATTCGTAATGTTCGCTATCCGCACGTTTGATGGTATTGAAGTTTGCAACGTTGGGACGAAACGAAAAAAAAAATTCCCCCATTGTCCACTTTTTTGACCCATTTAGACTAGATAAATAAGTGGAACATTTTTGAAGATCCTTATTGGGATTCCATAACCTAAACTTGGAAAGGGGGGTTTAACTAGCATTAAAAATAAAGAAATGACAAAATGAAGAAGAATTTTCGTTGCATTTAACACCATCAAAATTGACCATTTTAAGAAGGTTAACCCTGATAGACGGATGTACCTCATATTGGCATTATATGTACATCATCACTGGGGCATAGAAAGTCTCACAGCTGTGTATCCCTTATGAGTGCTCCCGTTGAAGTCATATTTGCATCACATGATGGTTCACAATAATACATCCAAATGAAGCAAAGTTGTTCTCACGCGAATATTCATGCAGTGAATTCATCAGACTAGCAAATTTGGCTCACGAATATCTAACAATAAGTGAGTGCATACGGAGCTCATATTAGCGGCATGGCGTGACGTAACTATGCTGTACTCATACGGAGCTCATATTAGCGGCATGGCGTGACGTAACTATGCTGTGCCCATATGGAGCTCATATGAGTGTCATAGCGTGAAAAATTGAAAAAGTTCCAAAAATATTGATTAAAAAAGTCTGGCATGATTTTTATACCCCCATACGCTTTATTTGTGTTCCTGCCTATTGATAGATGGATTAAAACGTATTCTGCCTAGTTAAATTTTGTACCTACCTACGGTTTGAACCACGTCTTCTAATTCGAGATCTGAGCGCGCTACCTACCTAGCCATTCTGACACTTGTGTAAAATTTTTTTGTCTCTGCCTATTTGTATCATTCTGGATTTGGATGCATATCGCCGTCATATTGCGCTCATCGAATGTATCACTTACAAGGAGAAGGCAGAGCCTGGATGTCGCGAATCGGGTTCTCCTTTCGCGTGGTGAAAGTTGAAGACCTCTGAATTAACGTCGTTTTTTTATTTGTGTTCCAATAGGCCGTAGTTGCTGAGATATCGCGATTTGAAAATTTGGGGTTTTGGCTCGCGCGTAGAGTACGTTGAGCGTTGACGCTTGAGACAAGAGTGGCCGTAGCTAATACGGTAAGACGACGGACTGGCACTCTGAAAGTTCACGGTTCGCGTCCCCATGCTTTTTTTTAAATTCATTTTTTATTTTTATTTTACAATCTCTCATAAGACTTTGCAAGTGCAGGTAAAGAAGTCAATTCGAAAATATGTATTACTAGTTTTATTTATCTATTATATTAAAATAATTAATCTAATTCACACTTGCAAATTTCGGGGCAGGTAATTATTCTGATTCTTCTTCTATCAGATCAGTATGTCGACAAATTGGAGGGTGTAAACCATCGTAAAAGCAAGGGAAGCCGAAAGGCTTACGACACCACGAACATAAAATGAACGTAATACCACCGCAACCACAATTAACCTTACGGATTCTATCAGGAAAGCATATTTGAAGATAAATATCTTCAAATATGCTTTCCTATGAATTAGATTAATTATTTATTGTTTGTACCATATTATTTTGCTTTGTAATTGTGACTAGATTATTAGATTAATTATTTGTTATACAATTTTATTTTGCTATGTAAGTGTGACTTCATTATTGGATTAATTATTTTAATGTAATGGATAAATAAAACTAGTAATACATATTTTCGAATTTTCTTATTCACCTGCACAGGCAAATTCTAATGAGAGATTATAAAATTAAAAAAAAAATTAATTAAAAAAAATGGGGACGCGAACCGTGAACTTTCAGAGTACCGGTCTGCCGTTTTATCGTATTAGCTACGGCCGCTTTTGTCTCAAGTGTCAACGCTGAACGTACTCTACACGCGAGACGAAACTCCCAAATTTTCAAATCGCGATATCTCAGCAACTAAAGCCTATTGGAACAAAAATAAAAAACGACGTTAATTCGGAGGTCTTCAACTTTCACCACGCGAAAGGAGAACCCAGTTCGCGACATCCAGGCTCTGCCTTCTTCTTGTTAGAAATATGTACATCGCCGTCATAGGATGTATCACAGAAACACGCACATCGAAGTCATATTGCGCTCATGGGGTGTATCACTGAGAAGTATGCATATCGCCGTCATATTGCGCTCACCGAATGTATCACTGAAAACATGTATATTGCCGTCATGGAATGTATTACTGAGAAACATCCATATCGCCATCATATTGTGCTCCTGGGATGTATCACTGACAAAATATACATATCGCCGTCATATTGCGCTCAACGAATGTATCACTTAGAAACATGCATATCGCCGTCATAGGATGTATCACTGAGAAACACGCATATCGTCGTCATGTTGCGCCCATCGAATGTATCACGGACAAACATGCATATCGCCGTCATATTGCTTGCATAGCATGTCTACTACCAGTGCTAACCCAGTGAATTCATCAACACAAGTCATTGGATGACTTCCATATGACGTAAAAATTGCAGATATTAATTGTGGACACTTGAGCACAGCGATATGAGTTCGACGTGCTTCAAACGTACGATGCATTTGTAAACGACATATTGAGATCAAAATGCTTTGTACATTTACTATACTAAATGAGTTCACGACTTTGCATCATGACATGTAGTCAATATCTCTGTAAAATTTGCTTCATCAATTGTATGCACGGCGTGATGATCACGACTGTCGATCTGGGAGGGGTCTCTGAAAAGGCCATTGTATAAAAATGCTCGCATTTATCCAAAGGTGATCTCAAGGGCCGCTCTCATAATCTCGCGTACGAAGACTTGCGGAACGTGGCGTACAGTTGAGCGATTGATCTCTGCGAGTATCGCCCCCCCCCCTCTCTCTCTCACTCTCTCTCTCTCTCTCTCTCTCTCTCTCTCTCTCTCTCTCTCTCTCTCTCTCTCTCTCTCTCTCTCCCTCTCTCTCTCTCTCCTCTCGCGCTTTATAAAAGTTTCATGCACGAAATACCACTGGGCGGGTGGCACGTTTCGTTCGATATACAGGCATACCTGTGAGGTGGTTACCGATCTCCTTTTCCCTCTGTTTCCGATCCTCGAACGTTCGCCAAGACAAATTGAGGTGCGAGAGGAGCGCTACATAGTCTCGTTCGGTTGTCGCTCGCGAGTTGCACACACGATGATCCGTGAAGGTACCCCCCCCCCCTCCCCCCCCCGTCCTCGGATTCACATATACAAACGAGCGTACACAAGCACGAGGAAAGATCCGCGCATACGTGTTGACGTATAGCGAACCACACAAGTGAGAAGCAAAGTCTCGGGCGCGCGACTCTTCGTCAGGTGTCTCCGTGCTTCACGTCATCGCGTCACCGATCACCCGTCCGGAGCAATAAATCTATAATTAAATAATAAATAAGGAGCGTTCCCTGGGCGCGTTCGTCGAGTGACGAGCAGAGTCTCCTCCCATATCGGGTCCTACCCCTTTTTGTCGTCACGTCAAGACCCCGTCGTGACTATCCTTCTTCCTCTCGGCTCTCTCTCTCTCTCTCTCTCTCTCTCTCTCTCTCTCTCTCTCTCTCCCCTCTCCGACCCTTTCTCATCACTGTTGCCCGTGCTGATGGACCGATTCGGGCCCAGCGTGGCACTTCCACACATTCGATGCTTCAGTCGCAAGCTCACAACCGAGAATCGTCACCATTCCTATAATATATACGTGTGTGGATATATATATATATATATATATATATCAGTTGGGAAAAAAGGGAGTGCACAAAGAGTGACAGACAAAAAGAAACGAAAGATAGGAACTGCTACTGCGCTCTTCAGAAATACAGAACCTATGTATATGTAACGTCCAGTAATAGGAGCAATACCAATTATGGGACTGGACGATCATCGCTATTCGAGGATCGAAGTATAAGCACGCCATCAGGAGATCACCTAGGCCGTGCTCTGCGTGTATATATATATATATATATATATATATATATATATATATATACATGTATATACAGCTTGTCCTCATCGTACATCACTCTCGCCCCTGCCGTACGTGCGTATAGCGGGGCCACCCTGCAACTCGACTCCCTAGTTATGTTAATACACGAATACACGCGAGCGCTCGCTCGTAGAATATCTTCCCGGACCGAGAAGACACCGGCGATCGAGCAAGATAGACGCAAGAAGAAAATCGATGCGCTCGCGCATGGAGGACTACACGTATATACATCAGGCTACAAATCCGCGCGATCCATTCCGCCTCGTCCTGCCCATGAACTGCCGTCTCATGTATATACTTTCTTTTCTTTCGCTGCTACTTATTCGATACGAGGCTTTTTCATCGATTCTGGATTTCTTTTTTTTTACTCCAACCGTCGGCCACGTTCCTCTCACGCGAATTTGTCAAAGCTGCCGCTTCGAAATTCTGATGTGGCGAAATTCCTCGGTCTCTGCACGAATGTCGATGGAGGATTTGGAAAGGCGTGGGTGATCACCGATTTGATGATGGAATGGCAAAAACGCAGCTTGTCTCTGTTATAAATGGAACAAGTCCAATAGCTACGGCCTGGTAAAACATGTAGGGATGTTCCTAAAATACATTTCGTATCTAGAGTTATATGTATATTTATGTCCTGCGGAATTTTTTTACGTATACATATATATGTATTGTGTCTGACATGCATATAGATCGCACGTGGTTCAGTTATCTTGCGCAGTAGGGATAGCCGTGTGGAGGAGCCTGCAGGCATGTGAGTAGGTAACTTCCGGTAAGCCACGACGGTTTCTCGAGGTAATTTGTGAGCTAGTTTCGGCCCGAAGTATCGTAATCCACGGTAACGTTATGTGGTCTTTCTTATATGTATATAGATATGTATTTGTAGGTAAAGATATATAAATATATGTATGTGCGGGTGTGTATCTCAATGTAAGCGCATAGAGACTACGAGCCAGTCTGCCTCAGTTGCCGTACCAGTAGCCGCCCCTGCAGTCTTATATCGGGATTACTTGGCTTATACTGGACACACGAGAGGATATACCCAAAAGCAACGGTTTGCCCTTTTCTCTCTCCCGTCCGCCCTCTTTTGGTCCCGTTGCGGTACTCCCTCATAGTGTCTTTATAGATCCAAGAGTCGCAAGCGCAGACAGTACCAGAATGAATCTTCTCGTGTCATTTTTCTTCCAGTCGAGTTAATCTACCGAAATGATATATTTTCCAATAGTGAGATAGTCGTTGTCGATTTCGATAAGCAAATCAAAGTACATATAGTATACACTATCCGAGTGAATGTAGTAATAATTTTGTCTCCGGCGTAATACCTTAGAAATACTACCACGTGAGGACGCGAACTTATGCGGGGAACATTTTTTTTACGACTTTTAAACCATTTCAAGGGTCTATCTGATAAGAAATTCTGTGCCGATTACGAATGTCGTTGAGTTTTGGCCAAAATCTTAAAATTAGGGAGGCTGAACGCAAAAAAACTTGTTCTTACACCCTTTTTGCAATTAACAAAAATAAAAACCTAAGTTTTGGGAGGAAATTAGCGGCAAATTTTTATTCAGGAGATAAAAATGCATCGATATAGACTTATAAGAGGAATATTAAAAACTCATTTTTTTCCCCCATTTTTGCCAAAAATAAATGGCTTGACAGAATCCTCGATCATTTATTTCCCGACCGGATTCGGAATTCCGCTTTGTTCGCATTATTTTCCCAATCGTTTTCTCATAAAAATTCTGTTTAATTCAGGTGGTTCCGATCATTTTGCAATTTTTGGCAGAATTTCTAAGAAGGACCATCGATTTTCGCCAGCTTTTCCATACGTTCGTATTTAGGAAACAAAAATACATCTATTGGGACTTATAAAAAGAATGTTGAAAATGCATTTTTTTTCGCATTTCGGCAGGAGTTTGTACTCAGTGACCACTCATTTCTTTTTCGTTTCAATTTGAAAAATCATTTGTTCTTGTTTTATTTCCATTCCATATATATCCTCTGAAGAATATCAAGGCCTCGTGGAAATGCCTACTTCGATAGGTAAAAGAGATTTAAGCAACTTTTACTTCTGCCTCGAGTTCTCTATCATCCCTGTATTAATAATGCTGAAACAATTGATAGTGCTACCTGAAAATAGGAACATTAGTGAAAACCTTTGACCATTCTCAGCGAAAGATTCAAGGTCTGTGGATCGTGAGTGGTCCTGTCGCGAAATAAATAGGACGCGACATACACACGCGGATATCTGAATATGGAGTGGAAGGTAAACACTAAAACAGCTATAAACCGTACGCGCTTGGCAGCTCATGCACTGAAAAATGAGATAAAACTTGAGAAAAGTATACGCCACGGTGCTTTCACTGTTACGCTGTCATGTATCGTTCAGGGGTGAAGCGAGGATGGGGTGAGGAGGGTTGGAAGCTCGTTTTTCTCCCGCGGGAATTTTCGGCCACGTTAAAGGCACCGAGGCAAGTTGTACCGATACTCACTTACCTGGCTCATCGTGGTCTTCTTGCGTTCGTATCTCAAGCTATATATCCATTTATATATATATATATATGCATACACGCGTATAAAAACCATAAGTGAAACCTGCGAAGGCAAAAGCCCACCGCGACGGGAAAACAACAGAGATTGTGCATACATCCCCCGAGAGAAGGAAATACACGAGAGGATCGACGATCTCTGTTTATCAGTTGACCCTCTGGTCCAGTTAAAGAGACGAAAACCCAGCACTTTTCAGCGTAAAATATGACTTTTTGACCTAAGCAGATGGTTGCATACTCAAGGTAACCCCAATAAAATGTTGCCCCTCAACTCGCCCCGACTCTAAGAAATAGGGGTTAAAAAGATAAAAATCGCCGTATCCCGATAATTAATAGCCCGATCAAAAAAGCTTTCAAACAAAAGTTGTTTGGAATAGTAAAATTAGTATGAAGTTATCTAACGTCCAACCCCCGATCTTTGAAAATAGCGGCACAAAAACGATTCGAAAATCCGGGGTCGATGCGTGTGCAAGCGGAGTTGACATATAACTGCGTCCTTGTCTGGGTTAGTGGTGCTCTTATGTTTTGTGCTTAGGGTTGGGGCGAGTTGAGGGGAAAAATTGTGTCGGAGTTACTTTCAGTATGCAACCATCTACCTTCAGTCAAAAATTCATATTCTACGCTAAAAAGTGCTAGTTTTTCGTCTCTTTTACTGGACTACTCCCTGAACTACTCGATCGATCGAATACACTTTACGACTAACTACTTTTTTTTCCACCTCCATTGCGTTAGCTCGTTGTCGACCGCGATTCAAAATTTTCGAGATTCCCTGTGCCTGTATAATGTACAGACGAAAAAACACAATATAAACGGGATGTGAATCGACCGGGGACTAAGACGTGATTGTTCTTTTTTTTTCAGGCTTGAGGCAAGAACAGGACATTTTCGTAAGGCTCATTGACTCCTCCACCAAACAGGTAAGCATCATTTTTGATTAATTGTACTGCTTTTCCTATGGATTGGAAGGTCGAGTATTTTATCGATCGTTTTAACAAAATTTATCAGACGAATTAAATTATTATGCGCACGAACAAAGACGTATCAATTTTTCAAAGATAACATTTATTTATAATTCAAGAAAAGTTTCCAGTCAAAAAGTCAATTATTTTGTACAATAGCATTTTAATAATTATAGGCTTTTTATTCATAGCTGGTGATAAAATCCTGAGTGAAAAAATGATGTTTTTAAGCCTTGGACATATTTTGAAAATTCGCACTTAACTTTGTTTTTTTTTCGAGTGGACTGAATTCGTCTTTGAATTAAATTTATTTTAACGAGTAAATCCATTTTTCTCAGCCAGTGCTGAGATAGTCCGGATAGGACGGGGTGAAAGTGTGTCTGCGCGGGCGCGTTATCGCACACGTTACAAGCACTTAATTTTCCGGGGGGTTGATTTCCAAGAGGCCGAAGAGAGAGAGAAAGGGAGAGAGAGAGGCCCTACTCGGAACTGGCAATGCTCGAGCCGGGGCTGTCCCATCCCGTTATCTGAGCCACGTGGCTTCTGGAGATCCCTCCGACGTTTCCCAACATACACACACGAACAGACAGATCGTCGCGGACCACGTGTTATAAGCCCCTCGCACCCCTCGGGAAGCCTGGCTCGAACCGCGGGTCCGTCGTCCTCACACGACACCATTCGCTCTTCAACCCCACGTAGATCCTTGCCCGTCGATATGACACAGAAGCGAGGGCACACACACGCGCGGGCGCACGTCCTCACCAAAAAGAGGATCATAACCTTCTCGAGCAACGCAAATATGCGCAGGCGGATTACGAGACTGGATAAGAGGTGCTTTGTGCGTTCGAGGGGGGTGAACTTGTTTGGCCGCGGCGACAGACCAGCAGAAAGTTCACCCCGAAATTTACACCCAAACTCGTCGCACGTTTCTATTACTTTACGTACTTTATGTCAAACCGAAGTAACTTCCTGGAACTCGCCTTTCCCAACGCGACGGCATTTCGATGCAAAAAAACGGCCGCAATTATACATGCCAAATATCATGGAGAAATCTTTGATAGTGATTCAAGTTTCATCTAGTCATTCGATTTGTGGATGCATGGAATGCATTGTCATCTTTTTTCCTCTCATCTTATATACAGACCTTGACATTGATCTACCAACCCGTTGAATAATTATAACATTTTTAGTACAGAGTTCTTTAGATGCGTTGCTTGTGAGATCCTCTGTTTACTCCTAGGTATGGTGAAAAAAGGATAGTGGAAAAATCGTACAGATTGTTTTAGATTTTTGGGTAGGCAATGTACGAATCAACAAAACTGTTCGGAAAATTTCGCAACCATTCGCTAGATAATCGTAGTGTCATTAACCTTCCGTTGACACACTTATCTTGAGCCGCACGATTTCGACACACCCAGTCAATTTGACCTGTATTGTATTTCATTCAGCTGCGATTAACATCCCTGAGGTTGGTTTTTATTTTGAAAAATCCAGAATACACTTTTAACACTTCTTAACGTGTCTACTTACTTGAAATTTCGGAAGTACAACATTTGATTAGAGTAAAGAATTATTGAAAGTTTTCAATTTTTGGAAAAGTGAGCGTTTTATTGCGAATTCGTCCGGGTCGAAATGACTCAGTATGTCAACGGAAGGTTAATTGCACCGTACCGACATTCTGCTTAATTTGTCCTTCAGCTCTCCCATACATCTTTCCCAGACTGTCCGATAATGCCGTAAACAGTTAATGCGACTGGAACATTGCTAAAGCCGCGGGGCATATTCACCTGAAGAGTTTGTTCTTAACCTCTTAGTAGCCAAGCGAAAATGAGTTTTCCGTGCCACATTTGAGTTGGAAACAAACATTTCATAGATTTATCCTATAATTTCGATATAACGGTTTCTGATCCGAATCGGAAATCGGATTTCCAAACTTCAAAATGGCGCATCCATTATGGCGGATGCAAATTCGAAAAATAGTTTGATTCCGACGAAACTAAGTATCTTACGATTTTAGAGGTCGACATCGGATTTCCGCAATTCAAAATGGCGAATCCGAAAGGCGGACGCAAATTCGAATAATAGTTTGATTACGACGAAAGCGAATATGTGATTATATTTGAGGTTTCTGAATTCGAATCGGATATCGAATTTCGAAAATTCAAAATCTTGGATCCAATATGGCGGACGCAAATTCAAAAAATAGTTTGATTCCGACGAAACTAAGTATTTTACGATTTTAGAGGTCGCTGAATCCGAATCTGAGATGGGATTTTCAATATTTAAAATGGCGGGTCCAATATGGCCAAAAATCATTTTTTTTTTCAACATCCAAAAATGCATTAAAAAACTGGAATACGAAAAACACGAGAAAAAAATAATCATTTGAATTGTAAAAACAAATTTGAAAAATACAAAAAAAAACAAAGAAAAAATTGAATACAAAAAGCACAAAAAAATGTTAATACCAAGGGTACAAAAAAAAATGATTAATACAAAAAGTACAAAAAAAATACGAAATCGGAGTCAACAACCACCGCGTGCTCGATTCGTGACTCTGGGTTCGTCCAATAGAGAATTTTTTTCGTCATAATGTATCAGAGCTTCAGATACTTAGAGTCTGAACTCAAATTCGAAATTCGCGACCACAAACATCTAAAGATACACATTTTTGTCGAAATCCAACTACTTTTCGAATTTTCTCCCGTTATATTGGATCAGCCATTTTGAATGTTAGAAATCCGATCTCAGATTCGGATTCAGCGACCTCAAAAACCATGACATATTCACATTCGTCGAAATGAAACTATTTTTCGAATTTGCGTCCGCCATATTGCATCCAAGATTTTGAATTTTCGAAATTCGACATCCGATTCGAATTCAGCAACCTCAAATATAATCACATATTCGCTTTAGTCGGAAGAAAACTACTATTCGAATTTGCGTCCGCCTTTCGGATCCACCATTTTGAATTTCGGAAATCCGATTTCAGATTCGGATTCAGCGACTTGAAAAACGATGATTTACCAAATTACAGTCAAATCGATGTAGTAAAAACGTGTTTTTTTTTTCTTCAAATGCCCACATATGTGTCATGACACAAAAGTGGCACGACTTTTTTCTGCCCATATGTGTGTCACTGACAGTCAAGGGGTTAATAATGTTAGATTTGAATAAATATAGGTAACAGGCTAATTGAAAAAGAAACATTCACTGGAAATTTCAAGTCTAGACGTCTTGTCGCTCACGACTGATTTTACTCAACGTCTAGCATATAAATTTGAGCGTTTCAAATTTCAGCTACTTTTCCCTGGAATTGTATTTTCCCCTACATTGAACAACATCATGCAAGTTGTCATTTTGCTTCCGTTTTTTCATTCGCTTTCGACTTGTGCAAGACAAAGAGGAATGGCGATTTATAAAAAGAGAAAATAACGTAATAATGATCAGGTAGTAATAATAATTCGAATAATGATCGTAATACTGATGTTTCTCAATAACAACCAGGGAAAAATAATATTGTGATAATAATAAGGTTATCAAAAATGAAAAGAAAGGATAACGCAATAATATTCAGGTAATAAACAACTTCTATCGCGAGGACATGTACTATACGTCCGTCAGTAGAAATTCTCCCCTGGCAATGTCACGTACCCAATCATAGCAACGATAAAACATCTTCAGTTCTAAACAAAAACATTGTCAATTGCTTTATATTTATAGAAATCATGTTCAAGGAAAATCCTTTCGGAATCATTCTCATCGACACATGAATTTTGCAGTTGCAAATGTTAAAATTAACGTTATCATTCATTTTCTTGATAGAAATTGACCTAATTATCAATTTTTGTCTAAGAAGATATCGAAAAAAACCATGTCGAACTCGGGATGTTTAAAAAATTGTTTAAAAAAAACCTGATACGAAAAAAGTTCAACTCATTGTTTAAAAAAACACTTATGTGTTGAAGAAGAATCCTATTGAAATCGTTCATACAAAAAAAAGTTTTGGATTTGCAAATATTAAAATTGACGTTGACATTCTTGTTTCGATAAAAATTGACCCAATTATCATTCATCGGACGCCGCGTATGTAGAGTTGTATGGGTGGCATCCCATGTCACCCACAGTTCACAAAATTTTAATGCATGGGGCCGACGTTATTCAACAAGCCCTTCTGCCAATTGGACAACTATCGGAAGAGGCATCGGAAGCTAGGAATAAGCATTTGCGAAAGTATCGCACAGACTTTGCTCGGAAATTTAGTAGGATAGATTGCAATAGAGATGTATTAAACAGACTTTTGTTAACATCTGATCCCTTAATTAGTTGTAGCAGGAATAAACGTGCAAAAAAATCCAAGTCCTTCTCAAAGGAGGCAATGGAAATTTTGATTTCAAGTGCACCAGATGATAGCTCTGATAAAGAAAATGAAGATGTCAATGAAAATAATGATTCCGATAGTATGTAATTTTAACCTGTTTTTTTTCTTCTTTTTTTAACTCGAAATAGTTATTATTGTTTGTTTTTGTATAATTTATATAGATATTATTTCTTTTTCAATTTATTTAATATATTATATACTTGAAAAATATTTTTTATCGTATTTCATTTCATAACAATGTAGAAAAAAACCAATAAATCATTTTGACCGGATTTTTGAGTCTAATACTCCTATGTGCGCCGTAGAAAAATTTGATCAGCGTTTCCGCGTGTTCGAAATTCGTTTCGCTAGGTGTTCCTCTGCAATGTTCGCGAATTTCCTTTATGCATTTGCGTAATATAACACACACACACACACACACACACACACACACACACACACACACACACACACACACCCGCGCGCGCGCGCACGCACGCACGCACGCGAGCACACACACACACACACATATGTATAGATAGATACGAGAGTTATGGAGTACAGTCTTTCGCCGTGGGGTACTCGCGTCGCAATGACGTATCTACTTTCTTAAATTATTTTGTGTCCTGTTCCCGTCTATACAGAAACCAAGACTCGTCCAAGTGCCTATAGGTAAGCGAGAGCACGGTCGTGCGACGTTTTAGCAGATTAAATCATTTTGCGCGGGGCTGGTAGTAGTAGTAGTAGTCGCCGGTTCCGTTATATCTACACACGTAAAGCAGGCGAGCACGCGGTGTGTCGGAGGGGTTCCTTGCTGAGAAACAGCGACGGATGTTAGTTTTAGCTGATTAAATTACTAAGCCACCGTGCCTTTGCGCGATCAGAGTCCGGCAGTTTCCCCCTTCCACAATGTCTCCATTATCGTATTACGTACGGTTTATCGGCTATGATATTCGGAGTAACGTATTCAAATCTATCGACTGATCGAGGCTATCGAGTTCTTACGATGCTGAAAATGGAGAAAAAAACAAACCTCCATAGTGATACAAGTCCGCTATTTAAATTTCGTATCGACGTTAATTTTCATATAATATTTTATGATTTTATCTTCCATGTTCATTCGCTCCTTTCTTGCTTTCACTTTTCAACTTATTCATGGCAATGACTGCCCTGGCGTTCAGGGCGAAAGGTTGAAACACCCGCGTAGTCGGGATAGGTTATAAATCTGTTATAATTGGCTGGGTCGCCGGCAAGCTACCTGAATCGAAGTTCTCCCGATCCTCCCTCCGCTTTATCTCCTTTTCCACAATTTCCCGACTCTTTTTTTTTTCTATCACTGACATGTGAACATCGTACACGGGTACGAATCTCTCTCTCTCCCTCCTCTCTCTCTCTCTCTCTCTCTCTCTCTCTCTCTCTCTCTCTCTCTCTCTCTCTCTCTATCTATCTATCTATCTATATATATATATAAATGTATATATACGGAAATCGGGAAGCTGGCCGACCTGGTTGGCCAAAGGACGGGAGGGCAATTTTCGTCTATAAAGATGGATAACTGTATAGATTTATAACGACTGTACGTTACCAGCCCGGACATACGGAAGCTTGTATTAACAAGCCGCTAAATTTTCGTGGACGTAGGATAACTATACGTCTGTACGTATGATACATCGAGAGAGCTCGGCATTTCGGGCACGGGGTGAGAATGGTGGAAAAAGAGGGATCGCGGGCAAGAGAACGGGCGAGCAGGACGGGGATGAGATGAGAAACGCGCGAGGGACTTCCGGTTTCAACGTTGTAATATATAACAAGCACGGTGAATCGTACGCCAACACGTACAGGGAACCCTTCGACAGTATGGGGATAAAAAGGCTCGGGATATCCGGACGACCATCCCGGCTTTTCTGCAAAATTAAAAATGCTGAATGCTAATTAGTTCCGGAGGGCGAACATTTATCTGCCTCGTTCGCGGCTCTAGGAAAGTTGTTGTCCTGGTATATACGAAACGGTTCCGCAAGTCTCGCGGACGGAGCGAAAGACGGAGTGCGAGGATCCGCCTCGCCCTCAGCAGGAGACTTTTCGCGATATAGTCATACAAAAGCTCGTTGGTCCAAATGAATGAACAACGGGAAATTGCATCTAATTGTTGAACCTTGTTACTTGTTAGCTTCTCGCCCTTCCGAGACTTAACGTCGCGTGACCAGGGTAATTAAGAGCGGTTTCTTGCGTTCTTTCTTCCGAATACAGTATGGCAAACTAGCGAGATCGCATTGAATGGTACACTTCCGTATGTCGACGTAGATGCTAAACATGAAGACCTGGAAGTAACTACAATCGAATCCAGTATTGAATTTAGATTCGTAAAGAAATATTAGCTGGTCAGTTTGTTCAAAAGTAGGTATTCCTCGAGCAGTGTCATCATGCCCGTCAGTCCTTCGCGTCCGCGATTGCAATTTTCTATCCAGAAGCTATAGAGTTATGACTAGCGATCCGTCACGGACTAGCGTTTTTCTATCCATCGGAACATCATTACTCACAATTTCGGAACGTATCAGATCGCTTATGACCAGCATCCCTTCGACGTGCGCAAAACTAGTATGCTCATAGTGAACGACAGCAAGTCGAATCTCCTATCTGTGTATTTATATGCACACATATGTCTATATGTGCGTATTTCTTTAGGGCTCGCTCCCTTAATACTGAAATATGAGTATTTAACCGTGGATCAGGGAAATAATAAGCCCGAGATAGGTTAATCCCCCCCTCGATAGATAAGAACGCACAGGAGAGAAAACGAGCCGGAGAGTGTGTGCACCCGCGTGTGGGAGAAGGGATAAAAGTATAAGGGCCAGTGCGGTATTACTACAAGGGGGTTGCAAGCGCGCGGGGTTACACGAGTTGCGTGCGAGGCCGTGTTGTGTTCGGCGGTGTGTCTTCAGCGACCCTGGCGAAAATGCCCCTCGCCGTGCTACCACGAGCCCCGATGCAAGGAGAGCATTCTCCCAGGGGACTTTGAGAATCGATTCGAGATGGAAATCATTACTGGAGATTTGAATGACTATCTTAGAATTGATCTCCGTCGCGTTGTCTCGGCGGAGAGCATAAGCCAATTTCCCCGTTGAACTCTCTCACAGCTCCGAGGGACTTGCTCCTTCACCGGCTACACTAGGGCACAACGCATTGCGAGGTACAGCAGCAGCTCGTACGATAAGGCATTTGTGGAACACATGCCCAAGAGAATGACGATAACTCGGCTTTATTGCTCAAGTCTTTTTTTTCCACTCTGGAGGTAACTTGGAAAACGGAATATCCCAATCCTTTTACACTGTACGCGCGTACCCTTAACGTACGAACAAGTCAGAAAACGAAGGAAAGGTAAGTTGATGATCCGATCGCGCTCGAATGCTTCTTTCCTCATGCACTATTGCATCAGTTGTGCACGAGGGCAGAGGGGAACTGTGGCAAAGCCTGCAGGTGACTGGATTCCGCGGAATTTCACTTGTCAGAAAGCCAGTGCGTGGCTCGGCTGCCACTCATCCAAGTACTTAAGGTGAACAGCGATGTTTGATTTTTCACCCAAATTTGGCTTGTCGCTGACCTTGGCAACTTGGCCAGTAAATGCACAATGAGGCTCGGGGACCGGCTAGCGTCCGGTCTTTATTAGTCCTTGGCAAGAAATTCCCGTGGGAATTGGGGAACGAAGGGGGTTGAAGGATAATATCGCCAAAAGTGTGTGTGTCTGTTCTCCTTGTGGGACTGAGAAAACGAAGGAAGGCCCCCGTGGGGCCGGTGCTGACTGGTCGCACCCTCAGGACGCTCTTCTCTCGCATCCCTCCCGCTTGGCCCCGACCTCCGCGATTACCGTAGTCGTCGCCGGTGACGACGACAACCCCGTAACGCGCGCTTCCGGGGATCCTCGGAATCCTCGGCATCTCCTCCGAGACCCACAACAGACATAACAATCGACCGATATCCATAGGTAAGAGAGAAAGAGCGAGAGTGAAAACACTCAAGTGGCTATGTACACGCTCGTCTCCTGCAACGCTATGAAAGATTTGAGAGCAGTGCCCCCGCGCTTCCCACAAAGTCCCGGAAACATCCTCATTGTCTTTTGTGGGATTTCATTCTCGAAGAGACACACCTCGGGCTTGGCCGGTATACGAAAAACTCCTTTCGAAAGCACACCGCGGCACTTGCCAACCTGTTATCGTTCACACGTTCGCACGCAATAGTTCGCTCGAGTTCAAAGAACGAACGGACTGTGCAACACGAGTTTCCAGAAAGCCACGAGAGCAAAAACGCTATGTTAATGTGCATAGGCGACGAGAGCGATAATCGTTGCAAATTGTTCGGAAATGCGGAAGAAACAGCGACTCGAACGTGACAGTGGTAGTTAAGCTGAAGGTGCTAGACCTTCAGCAAACAAGAGATAGCACATCGTGACCATTCGCAGGTGCCACAAAGGTCGTATCACCTCGACGTAGCACACCTCTACTTATATGTTTAACAAGTCATAACCGCACAGTCCTCCAAACCAATAGTGAGACCACATTTAACCCACGAGACACTCCGAACGTTATCCTACCTACGTTTTTCTGTGCGAACATATGGATCGACGTAATTCACTACATAAAAAACATCTGGTATACATGGACAGGACGTTAATTCACCTGTGTTGCCGCTGCCAAAGACCGCCTCTTCATTCTGCCCTTTGTCAAGTTCGAAACTGAATATGGAAGGTATCACCAAAATCCTAAAACGTTCTTTCGGACGACCAAATGCGGAGTCAGCAATGACGGTGGGTTCTGCAATCTGAAGAAGCGATTGATCGGAGTGAATGACTGATCTTACGCCTGGCGATCGTCCAAGGAGGGGGGGAGCGGCGGTATTGAATCAGCTCGGAACTCTAATTCATTGGAATGCGTGGTCGTGTATGATTATCGAAAATATGCCAAATATGCGAGGAAGAATTCCGGTAATTATACGGGGTACAAAGGAATTTATCTGAATTTTGCTCAGCATACGCGAAAAATTGTGGGGTTGCAAGCGTGAAAGAGGGTTCCCTATCTCTTTAACTCGACATTTCATTACTTCATCTTTCTCTTTCGCTCTTTGGTACACTCTGCCCTCTTCGCACTTGCTTTCACCGTAGTATCTCACTTCGGCTCCTGTGTATTCGGTACACCCTGAACTTTCATCCCTCTTTCGCGCCTTGATTTACCCACCATCACTGCCTGTACCGTGCAGTGAGAACGAATATAACCGAGCTTCGTTTGTGCCGCAATTCACTTATTTCCCGGCAACATAAATATTTCATGCAGGAACGAATCTCGCGCTGGAAAATCGCGACTGCTTCCGTTCCATGGCGCTTTAAGACCATTCGCACAGCTGGTGTACAAACTTTGCAGCCGTTTCGCGGACAGAGGTCTCATCGTCACAGCTATTCCATTGCGCCCACCCTTTTGACATGATTTCCACCTTCTTTTTTTCACGAACCTTCCTGTCGCGTGTATTGTACTTTGATTATTCGAGTCTCTTTGTAACGGAGTTTTTTCCATTCATTTTGTATCGCTCACCTCTGCGCCCACTCGCAGTTTAAGCAGTGGAATTCCGGAAGCCCGAGGTTCTTTCCATTGATAATATTTCATTTGTGTAGGAAAGGCGTGCGGCGTGATTTTAAAAAAATTCGGGAGTTAGAAAAGTATAAACGATTGACGAGGTGATAAAAGTAAAAATAAGCAATTCCTTCCAAAACCAAATCTGCTCGAATAATGTTGATTTGTTCTGCTGTTCGAAAAATCCATTGTTTCGAGCAGAATTGGGTTTTGAAGAAATTGGTTTGTTTTTACTTCTACCGCCTCTTTGATCATTTAAAACGTCATTTCCACAAAGGTATGAGGGCAAAACTATTTTGATTTTACCTTCGAAGACTAACAAATAAATTATGATACTCGTTTATTTTCGTTTGAACAATAGCTAATAATTATTAGGTCATAAGATTATTGGTAGTTATTCAAATAAAATGGTAAGTTCGGCAATAAGAAAGTATGAGCGCAAATATTAAAATATGTGAATCGAACGGATAACAAATCAGTTGTCACGATCGTTTATTTTTATCGGGACGATACCTAATAAAAATGATAATCACGATAAGGCCTTGTCTTCGACAAAAAGAAAAGTATATGCTCGGTCAAAGAGGCTCGTGAAATAAGTAAAATCGAGTGAGTAAAAAATAAATTGTAACGATCATTTATTTTTATTGGAAGAATGGTGAATATTTGTTAGATCGGGAAATTATTCCTAACGATTCTTTGTTCCAAGGGTGAGTAAAAACGCAGAAACAAAAGTCAATCGAAAGTAAGTGCTCGGGGTTAAGCGCTCTCGACACGTTTATATATATACGTGAGTTTTATGGCTTCGTATCACGCGACCCGTACGTTAATAGTTCGAAAAATAAAGGAATCCTTACACGGCACGTTCATCCGTTCTTTTATTTTTCGTGCTTTCATCTCTCGTCGCCCATGTTGCGCTTTTCCTTACACATGCTAAGAGTATTTTTCCTCGTTCCCTTCAACACATCAAAGGCGGAAGAAAATGCGATCGCGTTTTGTCCCGGACGTTATCCCTGGCTATTATTCTCGCTATAATCCCGGGCTACTCTCAACAGAGCTATATGCTTCATGCATAAATACATGAATACGACGAGTGTAGGACGTGTTGTCATTAAATAAAAATCAATCGGGAGGTCGTGAAGGAGGCTTAACGGATTTGCTTGCGCGCCGCCCACGGCTTAGCCCCCTGGACCACGGGCTATGCTGTGCTTTGCGCGCATCCCTTCTTGTACTTCCTTCGACTCCTAACACACGTTTACGGACCGACACTCTCGACCCGCATTGTCTGTCCTCTACCACCCGAACGAAATTGCGATTTTCCACGTGGGTCTTTACCGCTCCGCCCATAGCTGGTCTTCCCAAAACCCCAAATTGTTCTTTCACAGAGAAATGTATTTCGAACCAAGCTATAAGCAGGACAATTTCAATATAAGGCTTTCTAAGAAAAACAAAGAAACATGAGCAATGAAGTTGCGAGCAATGTCTCCCACATTATTTTATTCGAGAGCTTATTTTTAATACCAATACTGCATGTGAGTGTTAATATGAATTATGCAGATACACAAAAATCCCGAGCAACCGCGTATCAAATGTGCGTTATGAAATACGATTAATTGTGATATCGAAAAAAATATGTAATGAAATTGGTTCTTTGTGTTCGCAGGCGATAATGTACGAGGGTCAGGACAAGAATCCGGAAATGTGCCGCGTCCTCTTGACCCACGAAGTCATGTGCAGGTGAGTCAAAATCGTGTCTGGTTGTAAGCACGGCTAAACTTGAATGTGTGCACTAGTAATGCGAGCGAGAGAGAGAGAGAGAGAGAGAGAGAGAGAGAGAGAGAGAGAGATATGTTTCGCATACCAGAATGTGTAGCTAGTGAACGCGTGCCTATGCGTAGATTCATACTTCATCACACGTCGTTCCACCCTTTGCGGTAGTAAACCATAAACGTAACGAGGCATACCAGGGGTGGTGTATATATAGAATCACGGATATACCTATACCCTCGTGGTTCATACGGCATGGGGTGGTTGGTAGCAACAGCTATATGGCTGACTCACTGGCCCATGGGACCTCCGACTACCCTCTCCCGAAATCCCCAAGGGCAATCGTGCACTCACGTAGGGGTGGTGATGAAGTTTTTTCTTTCTTTTTTTGCCGAACGACTCGAAACTTCTGACGTTTTCTCTCACAACCCCCGAACGCATTACGTTCGTACTCTCTCAGCCCTCACTCCTCTCTTTCTATTTTCTCTACTACGAATTTTGTTTGTGCCCTATTATCGCACACTTCGCTTACTCTGTGGACACATATTGAGCTTTGCTGAAGTAAAAAGGAAAACAAATGGAAAATAGGTTCCAGCCCTGTTTGTTATTGCCGGTTAGTTAAGTGTTATCAAATTGACTGTTTTTTTAAATCGATTAATACAGGTGACTTGATACCTACTTTAAGAAACAATGAGTTGAATTTTTTTTTAAATGTGGTAACAATTATTTTTATACGTTGACATTGAAGCTTTTGCGGCATTCGGATGTCTCTTTCCTTTTTTTCTCCTTCTTTCGTTATCTTGACCTTCGTTCTCCCAAATTTACCCTTCGTAGGCACGAGATTAAACGCGGCATTGACTTTTTTTCCAGTCGATGCTGTGACAAGAAGAGTTGCGGTAATCGAAACGAAACCCCCAGCGATCCCGTCATCATCGATCGGTGAGTCCAATAAATTTGTCGCTCTTAACATTTAATTTATATTTTCTGCATTACGCTGCAACGAGGGCATAATCGTGGATTTCCACTTGCCTACAATTACACTAAGGTCCAAGAATATGCGTAGGACGAGAAAATACGCTTTACATCGAGATTCACTTTGTGTAGATAGGCTTGACGGTTTTAGATACCTAATGGGGTGCTTCCGAGTCTAGTTCTGCATAGACCGTATGCCCCGTGAAAGAGAGTTGCAAGCAACTCTACTCGGTGTATCTACTCATTGCAAGGAGGATCCAAAGTGAGGGCCCGTCCTCGCCGAAATACACGACGCTTTTCTCTCGCTCCACTTCTCTAGCATTTCTTTCCTTTCGTTCTCACTCACCAACGTTCTCCGTGTGGTCGCCGTCTGACACGTTGGAAACGTTAGTACGTTCGTATGTATGCTAGTGCGTGTATATATATATACACACATTCATGGATATGTATACCGTAGAGAGTGAGCCTGATATCTGAATAGGCTATAGAGTATCCTGAGATAGGAGAAACGGTACGAAGGAAGAGCGTTTCCCGCGGGACAGCCCGGCCAAGATAGTCTTTAGGAGGACATCTTGCAGGCAGGGATGCTCAACTCGTGCTACTCGATTTGAAAGCGTCAGGTGCGTGCGTCTCATATTCGCACGTACAAAGAGAGCAAGAGAGAGAGAGAGAGAGAGAGAGAGAGAGAGAGAGAGAGAGAGAGAGAGAAACCGGTGGACCGCGTAATAACCAATGAATAAGCAAATCATCAATATCTCTCCAATATTTTGCTAAATACTCTTTGGGTAACGGATTACACCTAGCTCTTCGCCGAAAAACAGAGGAATTATCTTGAATTCTTCTGGGAAAACGTGTGCAGGTTTCCAAATATTTTTTTTTTCTACATCAAAGAGTTTGGTTTAAAGTCGGTATCTTTTACAAATGCTGTATTGAAAAATATTTGTAAATGAGGTCGATATAATGGTTTGTGCAGATTGCTGTTTGAAAAACGTCCTTTGCCCAAAAATCAAACGCATTTAGTTTTTGCGTGGAATTATGTAGTGCTTGAACGAAGGATGTAGAGAAATATTGATTTTTTGTAAATTGCCGCAGTTCAAAATAAAAGTATCGATTTTCGGTTAAAAACGCTCTATTTTCGTTGATAAAAAACTGGATAACAGAAAATGCCTTCGTTCAAGCACTGTTTTTTGATATTTAAAAGGAGGTTGTAAATTTTGAAATGGATCAGTGTAGTGATTTTGTGACATCGTGGTCACCGATTTAAAAAAATGTTGAACACTGTTTTGCTTTGTTTTATCTCAATTTCTTTGTTAATT
>OX101794.1:6112328-6170107 GCA_944452715.1 Ophion slaviceki | reverse complement strand
ACGAGAGACCAACAGGGGTCAAGGAATCCGGCACCAGAGACACGAATAAATAAAGAGAATCGTGCGAGAGAAATAGAGTGACAGGTTCAGGATCATCAATAACCCATTGGGCGGAACGAATGGATAGGCTCGCGTCGTACTCGTATGCATAAAAAGTTGATATTACGGACGCACAACTTCGAGGACCATCCGCACAGCAACCTATTGGCCCTAGAGTAGGCATTGCGTGAACCCCAATGACTTCGCGATTGCTCTCAGATGACTGTAAGCCCATTTGTAACAACGAAACGTTTCTAAAAAATTAAGGGCTCTCAAAACAGCCAGATAAGCTGACAGCGATACAAAGGGTACAGGTATCCTTTCGCCACGTATATATTTGTGTGTGCACGAGAATCACAAGCATCGGTAACACACGGCAAAAGAATATATGACATCTTGTGTGGCGTTACATAGGGTGCGGGGAAAGGATCGTTTGTCAGGGCTAGACTGAGCCTTGCTGATTGGTTCCTGAGCCTTGTCACGAAATACAAGCAGGCATAACCGATACTTACCGTATAAATATATATAAGCCTAACCGGCCTATAACGGGTCGTTTTTCTTTGGACAAGTTTGTCTGGGTTTTCTCGACACACTGGGGAATGCTGGAAGCTCGTTACCAGGCTTCAAATTTATTTTTCATCGGGGGAAATGCCCGACGATGCTTGGTGAAAAAGGCTACTGGTCGGTAAAAAAGTACAACGTAAGAATTATGATTTTTATTTACTCCAGCTGAAATTGGAGACAGAAGAATCGCACGCGATTACGGAACGGTACACTGACAGAAAAATTCTATTAATATTTACTAACCGCGTCTATTTGATTTTTTTAAAATTTGAGTTGACTAGATTTTTCGAGAAATCATATTTTTCCTACTGCATTCCATAATTGGAATTATTTATTTTGAATACATGTATTTATTCAAATTAAAATATATTTAATATCGTCCAATAACAAAACATTTTATTTGATCCTCATAAATCGGTGATTCGGTTTCATCTGTTAAAAAAACAATTTAGTTGAATCCACTAAATGTATCTATTTGTTTTTTTTTAATTTATATTAAATATAATTTTCGTAGAGTCGACCATTTTTCTATTTGATTGAACTAACTGTCTGTCTTTATTGCAACACATATATCAAAGGGGAGTGGGGTAGAGAGGGTGGAGAGAGTGGAATTATATATCTATATATATATACGGCGTGTCCTATTTTTATTTTACACCTGATTTTTCTCGGAAAATATTGCTCGGATCTAATATTGTGTATAACAAAAGTTTTAGGAGTTGAAGGGGGACGTTTGAAAAAAAAAATTGTTCCATCCAAAATTCCAAATGTCGGCGTTAAAATGGCTGATATGTTTTTTTCAAATGGAAACATACCTTTTTTATCACCAAAAAATTTGTCAGCGAAAAACCAACAAATTTTGTTGGAACATTTTTTTTTGATAAAGTTCATAATTTTCGAATTAGAACATCATCTTCAACTTTTTTAAAAAATGTATTCCTCAGAGGCACGCACGAGCGCGCGCGCGTACACACACACACACCTCCGTACGCACGCATATGCAGACGCACACGCACACGCATACGCACTTACACTTGGTACGTTAAAGACCTCGTCGTGGTACATCCTGAATACTGCTAAAATAGTTAAAAATGATGAACCGACAGTGGTGGGCGCGCGGTCGGTGTGCGGGCTCGGCGGTCACTGAAGTCAATCAGCATTGGAGGTTGTCAATACTTGGAGCGGTGATCGCTTGCCCATGCACTAGTTTGCGCGTCAACCTCTGAGCGGGAGGCAGTTTGTCTGAGTTTCTGATGGTAATACAACTGAAACGCAATTAAGTTTTTCGTTTCATTCTGGATTTATGAAATATTTTATGCATATAGATTACACAAATACACTTAGATTTACAGTGTACTTTGTAAGCAAATAAATATTCATTCGAATCAAATCTTTATTTATTCAGTTTGAATATGTTTAATATTTAAAAAGAATAGCTGAATCAAATAAAAAAATGTCGTGGAAACAAATAAGATCGTAGTAGGCCGCGAGACAAGGGAAAACCCGATTTTATTTAAATAGATCCTATTTAAGTTAAATATTTTTTGGCAGTGTAAGAAGGGCGCGGGGCGCACAGTATATAGCATTGGTAGAGCACGTATATAGAGTTGTACGCGGTAACAGAGGGAGCAGCTGCTTATGCATTCTTGGCGCGAAGGCAATCGGAGGAACGGCGGAGACGAGATCGCGCTCGGATGTTCGTGAAAGCTCAATGTGGCGTTGGCATGAGGGGCACACGGGATGATGATGCCAAAAGCTGGAGGATGGAGCGCAGTGAGAACGCGGAGGGTGAGAAAGAGAGTAGGCGAAGATTTCCTACTGTGAACGTGGCGCCCGCAGACGAGAGAACAATTACGCGCCGTCAGCCCCGTGACCTGTAGGCCGCCGCGAGGTGAATCAAAACTAGGTGCGCTTCAGCAATGTGCTTCTCCAACGGCGCTGACACGCATCATCGAGTGGGAAGGAGCGAAACTACGAGAAATCAACCACCCTCCCGCTCTGACTTCCTGCTCTACACGGCGTCTCTTGGTCTCTGAGGATTTCCACGCGCGGACCTTTCCTATCCAATGCTGGCGATTCACCTGCTGCCATGCTCGCGCTGGAGAATCGGAGCACACGATTTTGCTGCAGAACATTTCAGGGATCACTGTGTAACCGGCAAAGTGTGTGTGTGTGCGCGCGCGCGCGCGCGCGCGCGCGCGTGTGTGTGTGTGTGTATGTGTGTGTGTGTGTGTGTATGTATCTGCGAAAATGTCGTTTTAAACAAATCATCGTAATGTTGGCCATCCGCACAACTGGCTGTTTCTAGGGCGGCCCTTGAAGGCATGTACAATGTCAACGTACCGTCACAAATTGTCGAAACGAGATTTCTCATATATAGTTAAGGGGGGAGATCTCTTTATAACGTAACGAAGAGCCTATGGCCGAAAATGAAGGAAGCTGAGGAATTACTTTTGTAGCCCCGAAATCGCAGATTAATCGGTGGGCTAAATAGGCACAAAATATTTGAGCCTTGAAACTTAAAACGCGTTTTCCTGGAAACCGCTTTTCGTGAACCTCGTACAAGATACCTCGAACACTATCCGATCGATCATTTTTTTTAATTTTGCACACTTTCAGATAACATAGTTACCGTTTATGTGAAACTACAGTTCCCTGAAAATTGTTTTTAAAAAGCGACTTTTTCATTAATAAAGACTATAGTGATCATTTAATGAAAAATATGATATTTTTTTCGAAAACGTTCGGTTCTTCAAATGCCCACCTTTGTTTGGATTTTCCAGTTTCACATAAAAGCAGGGGTGGTCAAGACGTCGACCGCGGTCGGCCGGTCGACCGCGGCTATTTTCGGTGAGATCTATGTAAAAATAGTATAGACATTTTTAATTGAATAAATATGCTCGGGTTTGTTTGGATTTAAAACTGTTGCCGATGCCGAACCGCCAGGGATATTTTGAATCGTAGGATCGATCGCACACTTCACAAGTTTAGCCACCCCCGACATAGAGCGTGTGGATATTAAAAATCGAAAACTTCTTAGCTCTCATGTACACGGAAAAAAAGAAACAGCGAAAATCACAGTATAAAACGCATGAAAAAACAGGGTGCCATATTTCATTTTACAGTAAAACAGAGTAATGTAAATCCGGTCCTACAAAAATGACGAATTTTCCTGTACACACGGAGATTTTTACAGTTACACTGGCTTATTTACAGTTCGGTATTGTGAATACATCAGTGTTTTCAGTAAAAATATTCAACTGTAAAATCTACATGAGATCACTGATTTTTATACTGTACGCAAACTGCAAGAGTTATAGTGTACACTGTATTGAGTACAGAGTGATTCATTAAATTGTACAGTGTGGCACGGTAGTTTTACTCTTCTTTCGACAGTTCGTGACGTAATCTGTGCACCCTGAGATTTTTACAGTTACACTGATTTATTTACAGTTTGGTATTGTGAATAAATCAGTGATTTCAGCAAAAATATTCACCAGTAAAATTTAAATGAGGTCACTGATTTTTATACTGTACGTAAAGTGCAAGGGTTACAGTGTACACTGTATTGAGTACAGAGTGATTCATTAAATTTCAGTATGGCACGGCAGTTTTACTCTTTTTTCGACAGTTCGTAACGTATCTGTGCACTCTGAGATTTTTACAGTTACACTGGTTTATTTGCAGTTTTATATTGTGAATACATAAGTGATTTCAGTAAAAATATTCAACTGTAAAATTTAAATGCGATCACTGATTTTTAAACTGTACGCATATGAGGCACAAGGTGAGGCGCGAGGCCAGCACACAAAGGATTACCAGTTAGTAGTGCGTGGTTGATGGGTCGCGGACATCGAAGTTTGTGCGACAGAATTCAAGAAATTATTAAGAAAGAGAGAATTTAAAAAAAGGTACTTTCTTGTCTAATTAGGACTTGTCTCGCGCGCGGGGTGAGGCACGTGGCCAGGACACAAAGGATTGCCAGTTAGTAGTGCGTGGTCGATAGGATGCGAACATTGAAATTCTTGCGACACAATTCAAGAAATTATAAAAAAGAGAGAATTATTTACAAAAAGGTACGTTCTTGTGTATGTGACTGATTTTTAAAATATTTTCTACACATTTTTTTCAAACTTCTTTTATCGATAAACTTTTTTGTGTGTCTCATTCGCTTCATTGTATTCTCGATACACACACTCACACGCGCGCACGCACACGCGCGCGCGCACACACACATAACACACACACACACACACACACACACACACACACACACACACACACACACACACACACACACACACACACATTGTAAGCAAAGGTCTCGCCGATTTTTTTTATTTTATTTTTATAATCACATTTACAGTGTGACGTTGTGAACGGCATTCACTGGTTAGGACTTGTCTCGAGCGTGGCGTGACCAGGACACAAAGAACTGGCAGTTCTATCAGCGCTATTTAATGTTATTTTTACCCCTAATTTTGTATAATATACGATTTGTGGCACTATTAAATTACGGGGTTCATCAAGTTTGAATTGCCGTATTAAAACAAGAACGTTTCCCGTGTTCACACTGTAAAAAGCAACGGTTCAAAACTGAAACTATATCTGTTGCTAACCAGTTTCTAGAACAGAGGACTTCACTGTTAAAACACCTACATAAACTCTGTCGATATAACTGGCGCATTCATTGTACATAA
The DNA here is from genome assembly GCA_944452715.1 of Ophion slaviceki. Taxonomy (NCBI): domain Eukaryota; kingdom Metazoa; phylum Arthropoda; class Insecta; order Hymenoptera; family Ichneumonidae; genus Ophion; species Ophion slaviceki. The sequence goes on along the minus strand of OX101794.1, from coordinate 6,164,804 downwards.
TACAGATTAACCAACTGTCAAATTACAAGTTTTGTTGAATTTATATTACAGTGTTGAACTGTCAAAATTTACTTTTGACTACACTGTATTTTGGACTGAGTGTTCCAGTGACAGATACAGTAGAGCGATTCGCGTCCAAAGAGGACAGTATAGGAACTGTAATAATTTACTTTGAGCACACTGTATTTTGAGCAGTGTGTTTCAGGTAATATCGCTGTGCAATCGCTCGAGTCCAATGCGAACTGTGTAGCCCCTGTATTTTGTACTATTTCTTTTTTTCCGTGTATCAGATCAATGCACCAGCCGCTAGATTGTACGCCGTGGAACAACACTGACAGTTGGAACAACTGTCCCTGAAGCAAGTATCGTATAGCTGCGATTTTTAAATGTTAAAAAAGAAATTGGACAATTAAAAGATGTAATAAAATATACATAAAATTTTAATTATATAGAATTAATAGTTTCCGGACAAAAAAAATTAAAAACCGCTTACTGTTGGCTGCTTAAAGCGATCTGTCGCCTTAAGTTTTTCTAGGAAAAATAAACCATAAGGTTATGGAGAATTCCCTTACGCAGAGCTTGACGATTTTCTTTTGCCCTAAATATCTTTCATCTCTGAAAAATGTCCGTTCGAAAATCTCAGCTGTGTCTCGCTCGCACTCATGTGTCACGTGGTACTTGGCCGTAACTTTTTTTAAACAAATGCCCCTTACATAAATATGCTCACGTTTGTGAGCATATTTATGAACAATTATGAGGACGATCCTCAAAGACAAATGTCTTCGTCATCACCTGACATTTGTATGTGCGGAGCGGTGAGACATTCCTGCACTTTCCAACTGTTATACGAACACAATTTTCTTTTTATCTTCCGTACGCGATCTGGCACTCGTATGATTGTCCCCGCTTTTATTTATACAAATCACGACGTAACACGAAACGACAAACGCGTGACTGAGCAATGGAATGCTCGACGTATAATCCAAACTCGGTGGTCAGACGAGTGCGGCCAAGAGCGGATATTGTCCATCGTGAAATACGTGTGGCGAGCACAGAAGAGAGGCGTTCCTCGCACTTGCGTTGCATCTTCGAACGATCTAGTTACGCCCCTTCGTTTCCCAGCATTTCGTGTGTACAGGAGCGGGTAGCTTGCGGGAAAAGGTCGAAGTAGGAAATATAGAATTGATCAGAGAGTAATAAGATTGTTGGTACAGGGACCACCTGCGGTAGACGGCGGGTCGTGCGGTGGAATTTTCCTCCTCCTACATCGGTGTCCGAGACCTCGCTTGCGGGGACTAAACGAGTTATGTCGTCATAAATGTTTCCCGTCTGATCTCACGATTCGTTACACACGCGAGGGTGCTCACCCCCTCCCCCTCGGCCGCTTTCGTGCGCGGTGGATACCCGATCGAGATATTACATCGGGGCGTGTGCGAGAAGAGCAAATTCCTGCGCAATGTCGAGATATGAAAATAACGAGTTTGCCATATCTATTATTAATTCAAGCCCGATGCTTTCACCGTGACTAGAGGCGCTTCCATGTACGCGCACACATTCGCAAAATATCCTCAATCGCTCCGATTCTCGTATTCGCTTCTATGGGTATCTACACGTATGGGGATACACGCGCGGACTCCTATACATAGTCACGCTCGTCAGTTTGGAGTGAAACAAATTATATCCGGTGGATCGGGACAGATAGGCGCAGAGCGGAGAACTCGCGATGAGTATTGATAGCTCGGATCAATGGCAGGTTATGGGTTTTTCTATTTTTTCCTCTCTCTCCCTCTCTCTCTCTCTCTCTCTCTCTCTCTCTCTCTCTCTCTCTCTTATATACCGTCTCTCCTTCCGTTCACGACTGATATACGAATGGCAGCTTGACGTGGCCACCCCTGACACGGCGATGAGCTTGAAAATGGGCAGCGAGATGATTTTTCGAGGCACCAGCGGAAAACGAATTGCACACGTGCGTATGGGGGATGTGCGTGTGTGTGTGTGTGTGTGTGTGCGCGCACACGCGAGCGCGCGTGTGTGTATTGCAGAGTGCGCGAGAGTACGAGACAGCGAAGGGTGGAACGAGAAAGACGGAGAGGTAGCGAAATGAGGGAAAGGGCGAGGGAGAGAGAGGGGAAATACTTTTCCCTGGGGAAGGCGGTCGAGTAGAATCGCTACCGGAGGCAGGAAGGCCGAACCTCGATCGAGAAAACTCTCCGTTCTTCTCGTCTCCCTCCAACTTGCCACCCACGTCATTCTCGCAACTGGTCTCGCACACTCGCACTCGGCCAGATCGCTTCTCTAATTTTCAGCGCGATCAAACATTATTTTCTGCCCACCTCACTGCTCCGATACCAAGTTCCACGTATGCGCGTATATGTGCACATATATCTTTCAACGTTTGCTCTTTCACAAGTTTCACCTAACTAATATAGAAAAGCTTCCTTTTTTTCGATTTTATCGTTTTTTTCGTTTTTATCTTGTTTGCTATGTTTGTTCGTGGTATACTCCGGTGCATGAAACCGCTCGCCACGTTGCTACGGCAATCGCGTGAATATTGCCGGAATGTATAGCTGAGAATGTTGCGGGATCTTCGATGAAAAACGCGCAGAATTGGGAAAGCTTTCGCGGCTGATTGATGACTGCCGGAGATCACGATGCTACGTACGCTCAACGAGATTAGGTGATTACGCAACCGATAACTAGATCCATATATCAGAAGCTACGGGTAGTTTGGACGGATGTTGGGTACGACACTCTCGCGGGAAAGGGTGATTCGAACGAAAGAGGATCTCAGAAATTAATTACTGTAATCAAGATATTATTCGGTGAAAAATAATTATTGATCGGTTTGTGATATTGATTGGGATGAATGTTTCTAGTTCTAGTTGGGCTAGTTCGGCAATCAGGTGATGGTATATCCCAGTGTGAAAAAAATTCAGCTTATACTCCTTCGATAGAAGTATTGGGTATAATAAAATCGTGCTGAATTAAAGCTGCCTAATTCGGGTATGAGTTTTCTCTTATTTTATTAACATAGAAATTGCACTCCCTGCGTCCGACCTTGTATAACCCAATTACCAATTAATATGTTCTTTGAGAAGGTTTTATTAATTCTAAATATTTGCTTCCTTTTTAATTGTAAATATTTCTATTTTTCCGATTCTATTATTTGCTTCCCAAAGCTTCTAAAAGGTTTTTTTTTTTTCAAATCGATGTACCAATTTTTCCGCAAAAACACAACTGTTAACAAATCCACATATTTCAGTGAAAAATGAAAAAAGGCATTTTTTCGAACTTCAATTTGTGTACAAGCAATGGAATCGAAATGTGAGTGATACAAATTTAGGATGGAAAGCTTTAGGAATTTCCAATCAGATTTAACTAATTTTAAATAGCTGCTGCATTATTCAAATTTGAACACAAGCAACCAATTTTTAAGGCCTACGAAGACGGGACAGAATCATGCAGCGTTAACCTGTTGACTCGAGTTCAGCAGTTCAAGCTTGGCACGAAATAATGTTATACAGTGTTGGAGAAGGCCGTCATACTGGACCACCAATTTTTTATCGGCGAAGGCGCTAAAGCTACGTCAAGATCAACTCAACTTTTTTAAATGGAATGGTACGTTTTTTTCCACCATCTTGTGGAGCATCTCAAGCCGCATAAAAAACATCGGGAGTTCAAAGTCGTTAAAGTTCATTCAAGGTCAATATCGATGATATAAATCTAATATGTGACCTTGAATGACTTTGACCGCCCTAATGTTTTTTATGTGCCTTGAGGTGCTCCACAAGATGGTTGAAAAAAATGTACCATTCCATTTTAAAAAGGGGAGGTGACCTTCACGTAGCTTCAGTGCTTCCACCGATAAACAAAATAGGGTGGCCCCGCATGGCGGGCTTCCCGAACACTGAAATTTTTGTCTGAAACATTTTTGAATATGATCAATAGTTTGAGTGCTATTGTTCGGTAACACTTTATGTGCCCCACCCTGTATATTGAGCCTGATACTATCGTCAGAAGGGGTGATAGTTTGAATTTCAGTTTTCGACACACTCTACTATTATCTAGGAATCCGAGAGTATCCTAGCAACCAAATGCAAACCAGTTTGCATTCGCAGTCACCCCAAAAACGTTGGCCGACTTTTCATCGCGCGGTTATTAAAATCTCTGTAAAGTTGATTTTACAACGGAGAGTATGAATAAAAGAGGCCATTGTAGGAGGCGACAAGGTGAGCCGGGGGCGCGGATACGCAGCTCCCGTGTACCATAAAAGAGTGAAAATATAATAAAGCGTTTTATAACGTCACTCGGGTATTAAGATTTCAAGTCGCGTCGCTTCCCAGACGTATTCTTCTCTCCGTTATATAATTGTAGATTATGCAGAGTTGCCGACATTTTCGACAGTTCTTTCCTGAATCGTTTGGACAGTCCGCCTGACGCTCATCGGGCAACATAGGTGGAAAACTCGAGCGTGAGTAACAGGAAGAAGAAAAAAATTAGGAACGCGAAGGAAAACAAAGTACAACGGAAACTGAAGGAAAGAATGTAAGAGATTCGTGACGTACTTTTATTGTATTTTTTTCATTAACAAGTCCACCGTCATGCCCCTGGAGAGAGAGAAGTTGGCGCCAAGTTTTAGCGAGACTTTTGTTAATGTTCGGAATTAACGGAGTAAGGAGACTTTAAGTCATAAGGCCTCCGGGGAATAGCGGGTGGGGTTCGACGCCAACTTCCACGATTCTTTATTTCTTTATCAACTCAGCGACGACCCTGGTGCTCGCACTGCTGGTATGGAATTTCACTCTCTCCCTTCTCTCTCTCTCTCTCTCTCTCTCTCTCTCTCTCTCTCTCTCTCTCTCTCTCTCGTTGCCCGTGCGTTTCTTCGAGCCGCCCTTGCTGATGGTCGACACGGCGCGTAGCAATATCACCAGTCAGAGTTTTTCTTTCATCTCTATCGCTGTACAGTACAAAGTTTGATTAACAAAGGTAACCGCATCGCCGCGAGACCCTTTTTTGCGACTTTTATTGCAATTTCGACTAAATTTTTTTATTTCAATTTTAATCATTTAATAATAACAATTTCTATTTTTTCACGTCCGACACTGGTGGATAGGCAGTCGGGGTTCGGCTCTTCGAGTTAAGCAGCGTTGTGCATAGTCGATACTCGGAGCGGTGACCGCTTAGCCGTGCACTGGCTGGCTCATCAACCGACGCGGATGGACAATTCTTGCGAGATCTTGCTGTAGATACTTGAGCAAAACGTCAGAGCATTAGGCAATCAGAAAAATATGGGGCCGTCTATACTGGTACGGGTTTTCCACGGTCCCCCGTACCCTCGGCAAATGCGATTTAGTGTAGCTTAAGACGGCTGTGGACGCAACGGAAGACAGGTTGGATTAGAAAAATGCGGATAGAGGGTGATAAAAAAGTGAGCAAGTGGGACGGGTAGTACGTAATAATCGTTACGGAAAAAGATGAAGAGCGTGTGCGAACGGCCGAGCGCCCCCGAGTCGAAATTTTCAGCCTATTTTGCCCCTTCAGATCCTCACAGTGGTAGGAGATAAAGGCAGTAAAGTAGCTTCGTATTCAATATAAAATGAGTTCCAACAAGGAACAAAAAGAAACAGCGAAAATCACAGTGTAAACCGCATAAAAAACAGGGTGCCATCTTTCATTTTACAGTAAAACAGAGTAATGTAAGTACTGTCCTACAAAAATGACGAATTTTCCTGTACACACTGAGATTTTTATAGTTACACTGGCTTATTTATAGTTCGATATTGTAAATACATCAGTGTTTTCAGTAAAAATATTCAACTGTAAAATTTACATGGGATCATCGATTTTTATACTGTACGCAAACTGCAAGGGTTACATTGTACAGTGTATTGAGTACAGAGTGATTCATTAAATTGTACAGTGTGGCACGGTAGTTTTACTCTTCTTTCGACAGTTCGTGACGTACTCTATGCACTCTGAGATGTTTACAGTTACACTGATTTATTTACAGTTTGGTATTGTGAATAAATCAGAGATTTCAGTAAATATATTCAACACTAAAATTTAAATGAAGTCACTGATTTTTATACTGTACGTAAAGTGCGAGGGTTACAGTGTACACTGTATTGAGTACAGAGTGATTCATTAAATTTCATGGTATGGCACGGTAGTTTTACTCTTCTTTCGACAGTTCGTGACATTATCTGTGCACTCTTAGATTTTTACAGTTACACTGGTTTATTTTCAGTTTGATATTGTGAATACATCAGTGATTTCAGTAAAAATATTGAACCGTAAAATTTAAATGCGATCACTGATTTTTATACTGACGCAAAAAGGCACGAGGCCAGGACACAAAGGATTTCCAGTTAGTAGTGCGTGGTTGATAAGACGCAGACATCGAAATTTATGCGACAGAATTCAATAAATTATAAAGAAAGAGAGATGTTTTTTTAATGTTACGTTCTTGTCTTATTAGGACTCGTCTCGTGCGTGGGGTGAGGCACGTGGCCAGGACACAAAGGATTGCCAGTTAGTAGTGCGTGGTCGATAGGATGCGAACGTTGAAATTTGCGCGACATAATTTAAGAAATTATAAAAAAGAGAGAATTATTTACGAAAAGGTACGTTCTTGTGTATGTGACGGATTTTTTATATATTTTCTACACATTTTTTTCAAAGTTCTTTTACGGATAAACTTTTTTTTGTGTGTCTACATAAACTTTGTCGACAGAACGGGCGCATTCATTGTACATAATATAGATTAACCAACTGTCAAACTACAAGTTTTGTTAAATTTGTATTTCAGTGTTAAACTGTCAAAATTTACTTTTGACTACACTGTATTTTGGACTGTGTGTTCCAGTAAAAGATACAGTAGCGCGGTTCGAGTCCAAAGAGGACAGTATAGGAACTGTAATAATTTACTTTCAGCACACTGTATGTTGAGCACTGTGTTTCAGTAAATATCACTGTGCAATCGCTCGAGTCCAATGCGAACTGTGTAGCCCCTGTATTTTGTACTATTTGTTTTTTTTTCGTGTCCTTAATTCCTAGAAAGGGAACAAATTTCCCTTTTCTTCACTTGCAGGCGCTAAGAAGGACGTCGATTGGCACACATATACACGCACACGCATATACTCTATTACGCATATAGAGATACGTATGCCTGAATACGCGCATGCGTGGACACACGTATATACCCGCATACATACATGCCTAAGCTTACACCAACGCACGTATACTAGTACCTATACGTATGCATGCGTGCCTACTATAGGGATCCTCGTATACATGCATACGTGAGGGCAATTCCTATCAAAAATATTGTAACTGTTTGCTCAAGGTCCATTTCTTCCACTTTGGAGAGATGCTGGAGCTGCAGGGGCAAGTTTGAAGCGAATGCGAAAGGTTCGCTGGGTAGAGATAATGGAAAGGCCATTGGAAAAGTAAGCCTCTACGGCAAACGCGCGGTCCTACCTAGTTCAACGCATGACGGTTACTGAAAACTATCGGCCCCACTCTTTCGAATGCGACCATCACCACCCTCGTTTCGTCGAAACAGCCAAATGCGCGATGGGTCCAAACGCAATCAAATGAGGAGCTGCAACGACTTCAGCTAGGTTAGGTAGGAGTATAAGGGCCTATGCAGGAGGTAAGCGGCAAAGGAAGAGCATGTGGCGGCCCATAGTAGGACTTCTAGCAGTAAACAGACTTGAGTGAGGCTGACATAGGATCAAAGGCTTTTAAAATTGGCTGAAAATTTCGACTCGGGCCGCGTCCTCAGTCTAACACGCGAGAAGATGAATGCAACTTAACACTTTGAAAGCGTTTTTCTGGAAATTTGGAATCTCGAAAAATCACTGTAACGATCAACTCAAAATTTTACAAGCTTTGTTTACATATCAAAAGCAGTGCTTGAACGAAAGAATATTTTTTCAATGCACGGTTTTTTGTCAACGAAAATAGAGGGGATTTTCACCGAAAATCGATACGTTTACTTTGGACTGCGGAATTTTTTTTTCAAAAATCAATATTGTGTCAAATCCTTCGTCCAAGCACTGGATAATTTCATGACAAAACTGAATCCGTTTGATTTTGTTAAAATTTCAGATGATTGGTTTAAGGGGCCTTCTCACTTTAAACACTAAAAAGGCTATTTTCGTGAATTTTTTTGATCGGTTCATATTATAGATATTGATATAAAAGTTGTTACACGAAATATATTTTTTTAAATAATTTTTTTAATTTACTATTTATAGACGAAAATGGTAGGTAAAAAAATGTTCTAAAAAATTGGTAGACCGGCGCTGTTGATGAAATCTTGGAGATGGATCATCCGAAACAAAAAAGTCAATCGCTTTTAGATTCAGTATGTTAATGTCTATAGCGCATATGATATGATTTTTTATATATGCAAAAATAACAAAATGGCGAACATTTTTCGAAAAAAAACCAAAAAAAACGTGTATCTTTTCACCGTTTTTGGTAAAAACAATAGCGCATATCAAATTTGTTTTAAATCCATGATATGCGCTATAGCTTCTAACGTGATTTTTTTAAACTCACGGTCACAAGGAACTCCTCGAATGATTACCGATCAATGTTGGGTTCCCGTATGGTTTGATCTCTTCGATTCGCCTCGGCTACGGTTCAGATTACGCGTTACTGATAGCGAGATTGAGATTTCGTTCGGGTTTTGTTGGGGTTTCGGGCGTTTCTATCCGTCGAGGGGAGTATGTCTCAAAGTATCGAGCGGCCCGACGGAGAGGAGCGCCCGACGGAGGTCGCCGAGAATCGGTTGAGGTCCGGGCGCAATAGCGGCGCCCCACGGATAAGGTGCATGAACGCTGGAGAACGGGCGGAGGTTAAGGTTACGGGCGAAGGCCGTATCGAACCCCTTCGTGCCGATTTTGCGTTGGGTTAGATGCCGTGTTTTTGCTGAACACCAGGAGATGTGATCTTGGGCGATCTCCATACGCTACCGCGAAATATTTCCCGATAAGTTACCGATCCCATATAGGGTGATTGGTAGTGGCAAATGATTGGCCGATGCTCGACACCGAGCTTGCCAACATTGGTACTCGAGCTTGGCCCGATCATCGACCGAGCCTCGGATGATAAGTGAGGCTCGATATTCGCAATCAATATTCCCCCTAGAATGGCTTATGAGAATTGTCCGAGCATCATGAATGAGTTCGTTCGAGAATCGGCCAACAATAAGTCCCCGTCAAGATTGCCATCAGAGGCACTCGAGCTTGGCCCGATTATCGACCGAGCCTTGGCGGTTAATTGTGACCCGATATAAATAACCAATTTTGGCCCTGCACTGCCCAAAAAACAATTCATTATTTTTGCATTGTAATCAAGAGACGCGGCAGCGTCTCGACGCTAAGTAATGAAAAAAAATTCGACGCCACTGATCGATGGCATCGATCTCCATGCCACCTACCGATTGACGAACACGCCGCGACTCTTTATACAGTAAGATGGGCTTTAGCAGACGACGTTTTAACTTTGATTCGATATTATGCGAAAACGCGGCGACGGATCGCAAATTTAATGACATATGAGCAATGAAATATGATTTTTTTCTATCCATTTTGTTTGGGTCATTTTTCGACTCGTCTACTCAATCTTGAGATCTCATAATATTCGTCCGAATGTCCGAACGATTTTTCGGCCACGAAAATTGTTCCACAGTCGTCGACAACAGTCGTCGATTTATTGATTTGTTGAATCGAATACAGTCCCTCGGTTGTATCGTAACATACGTCTCTTTATGTGTCACTTAACACTTTTTCCATAGATATAGATATAGACGCTTGCACAGCCTCGAGTCGTAGTGCTGAGAGTATGTGCACACGGTGTATTCCCACGCGCCCAGGACATTCCTACGCGCTTAGAAAATAGGCCCTGTTCGATATTACGCCAAAACGCGGCGGCGAATCGAAAATTTAATGTTTGGGTCTTTTTTCGATGCGTCTACTCAATCAGGAGATCTCATAATATTCGACCGAATACACTACATCGAATCGAATACGCTGTGTGTAAAGGCCCTGACACGCGATACCCCCCCCCCTTCCTCGTAACACCGGCCCATCTAGGTTTCGCCAATCGAACCGTAACGGCCAATACTTGGACCAATGTTGGAGGGGCGATGATCGATTACCCAATTGTACGCCAATGCTCGGCTGAGTATTGACTAGCCAACATTGGTTTGCCGATACGAGGCCAATGTTCGGCCAAATATAGACTCGCTAATCATTGGCTTGTCGATACGAGGCCGATGTTTGGCGAAGCATAGACTCGCCAATCATTGGTTTGCCGATACGCGGCCAATGTTCGGCCAAACATCGACTCGTTCATTATTGGTTTATCGATATGAGGCCGATGTTTGACGAAGTATAGACTCGCCGATCATTGGTTTGCCGATACGAGGCCAATGTTCGGCCAAATATAGGCTCTCCAATCATTGGCTTATCGATACGAGGTCGATGTTTGGCGAAGTATAGACTCACCAATCATGTTTTTGCCGATACGAGGCCAATGTTCGGCCGAGTAACGCATGATCGAACCGCAATTCGTATATTGACGATTAATTGTTTCGCGTCGAAGTCATTGAGAGACGAGATAAATACTTTTTACGAGTCCATTAGACACTATTCTTAACAAATATACTACCAAATCAATGCACTCATTGTTGACCGATTCTCGAACGAGCTCATACGCGATACTCTGCCGATTTTTATGAACCATCCTACACTGACAGAAAAATTCTATTAATATTAACTAACCGCGTCTATTTATTTATCTTTTGTTTGAATTAACTAGATTTTTCGTGGAAACAAATTTTTCCTATTACATTCCATTATTGGAATTATTCATTTTAAATATATTCATTTATTCAAATCAAACTTGAACTAATGAACTAATGGTCTGTCTTTATTCCAACACACATATTAAAGAGTTGGGGCGGTAGAGAGGGTGGAGAGAGAGGAATTATATATATATATATATATATATATATATATATATATATATATATATATATATATATATATATATATATATATATATAGAATCCATTTGGTTTCTTATGGCATATCTGCGATTCAAATGTTACGAGCACTCGGTAGCATAGGGTCAGCGTGCTTGGCTATGAATAGGTAGGTTCAAGGTTCGAGTCCCATATAGGTGAAATATTTTCTTCTAACTAATCGTTTCGAAAGACCAGGTAAAGATGAATTACAATACAAAATTAACTAATTTTTTTTTTGCAGTGCAGGACCAATTTTGGTGATCTATATCGGGTCACAATTATCCGCCAAGACTCGGTCGATAATCGGGTCAAGCTCGAGTGCCAATGATGGCAATCTTGACGGGGACTTATTGTTGGCCGATTCTCGAATGAACTTCTACGCGATGCTCGGCTGATTCTCATAAGCCATTCTAGGGCCAATATTGATTGCGAATATCGGGCCGCTCTTATCATCCGAGGCTCGGTCGATGATCGGGCCAAGCTCGAGTGCCAATGTTGGCAAGCTCGGCGTCGAACATCGGCCAATCGTTGGCCACTACCGATCACCCTACATGGGGGGCAGTTGCGTGCATCGGAACCCCGGTGTTTTGTCCCGTTAGATTGATTTACATCTTTCTTCTACACTTGAAATTTCTCGGCGTCTCCGAAGAGCAACATTGGCAAAAATTAATGAGTGAGTTTGCTTACGGTGAAAGTGAGACTCGAAAAGTGTTTTCTTGTGTTTTTACCGACGATGATGCTAAGTGTCACTCCGATGCGACAACGGCGGCACGGGGAGTTCACGAATTCTTCAACATCGACGCAATTTTCCCGTACCCGCGATCATATGGATATTATCGTGTAACCTCGAATTTTGATAGCACGATCGTATCTCTGGAATTTATGTTGACGTAAGAATAAAAAATATGGCCTGTCTCATAACCTCAATTTACGTACTATGTAATTTAACACGATCTTCCCTGGCATTGATTTCCCGCTCGTTGATGTGTCAAACAGCCAACGGCTCCGATATAAGAAACTCAAGTTTATTTTCTCTTCGCAGGAATACCTCGGTATTTATTCGTGAACAAATCGCAGATAGCATATTTTGCGATGTTCCGTAGCCATTGTCATTACCCCTCAAAATCCTCGCTTTCCTAAGCAGTATGCGACCAAAATGAGGCACGAAAGTTCAACATCGTTTGCCTACGAATGCTAAACTCTCACGTCTTAAACACGGATGATTTGTGGACCTGTGGCGATTCCTCGATAGCTTCACCCTGATGACCGAGGGTACTATTGGTATGGCATACAGAGATTGTACCCTACGGTACACCTGTACGGTAGTACACCGCTACACACAAATGTACGTGTTACTAGTATGGTACCGGTACACTGCGCAATAGTAAAATATACCGTTTCTGTATCCTCACCATACTAATACCGGTACCGATACCGTACGTACATACGTGGTGGGTACGGTACCTGGGCTATCATGTAGGAACCGAAACCAATGTAGCGTCGGATTTACCATCTAGATACACCATCGGATTGATCCAGGGCAGCAAGGACGTGCTGCCGAGGATGAGAAACGGCGTCAATCGTCGCAGCCAAAGCATACAGTCCCAGTGTCGCGAGGATATCGCCGCTATCTCCAATCTCTCCGAGAGCATCAGCGAGGCTGACCTCAAGGAACTCGTCGAACCCTTCGGCTTCGTTCAGAAACAATATGTCGCAAAGGATCGCACCACCAATCTGTGCACGGCCTTTCGTTTACGTATGTACATTTCAAAACGAAGGCCGAGGACACTAGGGCCTTGCATCTCAATGGTTACGGCTACCATCATCTCTCAGCGTCGACTGGTCCAAACCTCTAGCCCAACAGAATTGAATGGTCAACGATGGAAACGCGTTAAGGTAGAACGGGCGCGCGCTGTTCATTTCTATAGATTTTGTTCAAATTTTTCAACAGACATTGTATCATTATGCATGTTTCGGTAAAATTTCAGAACAGTCGACTACAGTAGAACCTCGATTATCCGAACTAATTGGGATCGAGACTAGTTCGGATAATCAAAAGTTCGGATAATCGACACGTGGGTTTTTTTTGACGAGATCATAAACAACACCTTTTTATATAAAAATAGTACATACATATATATAAAAATTTGACATACACATTAACGTTGAAATATATATGTATTTTAAACACCTGAAAAAAGTCGAATGCTTTTTTTAAATATTTTTTTAAAAATAAAATCGTCCTTTTTTCAGTGACGAACGGCTGTAACGCGTTTTTGAGCGGCTTAGTCTCGCAGCAGTTTGAGAAGGAGAAGTTGCGTTGGGTTGCTCATTGTTGCTCACGGCGGTGGCAGCGAGCAAGAATGTATCTTTCGCGCTAACGTTCGGATAATTGAGCGTTCGGATAAACTAAATCATCGTTCGGATAATCGAGGTTCTACTGTATTTAGATTCGGAGTAATAGGTTTTAAAATTGCAACTCTTAACACTGTAGGATCTGCATTGAAATTCAAAGTAATTGTCCGTGAAAAATATTTGTCCCCTATAAGAAGATATATGGCAATAACATGAACAACGTCAAATTATTAATGTTTATAACGCAAATATTTTTTTTACCATATAAGGTTTTAACTTTAGGAACACGATATTTTTTTGTTTTCTCGAAATATTGAACAATACTGTTTCGCGGTGTTGCATAATGGCTTCTTATTATAGGGGACAAATATTTTTTACCAAGAGTTATTCGGTCGTTACAGAACGTTTTTAGCAAAACTGAATAGTGAAGACATGGAAACTTTTTTCACTTGCTCCCTAACTAGTTTTCTATCTAAACATAATTTTTTTTTTTCAAAATTAATAAACCCAATAGAATGGTACGATGAATTATGTGACCTGACTTTCGGTCACCGCAGACCCTGCCGTGTTCAAAGTTGCTATTTAAAAACCCACTAAGGCGAGAAATCCCGTTAGAATTTTCAAAAAATCTTTTTTTTTTTACATATTTCGAAAGTATGAGACCAAAAGAATATACTGAGCAAAGGAAAACTCGAAATATTTAATATTTGCGGAGTTATCGCATATGATCGCGGGGACAGCATGCGGTCAGGTAGCGAGTCACATGTTGGAACTTTAAACGAGATTATCTCGAAACTACTTTTTCAAAAACTGCTCGCGTTGTAGATCAAAAAGTTATCGACCGATTTGGATGAAATTTTGGGATGTTACTGTCAGTAATATTATCGGAAGGATATACCTAAAGTTTGAAAGGTAGCGTGTAAATAAATAATTTTTTGGGGTCGAATATGTCAAAAATTCGAACTTTGGAGTAAGAAGGCTACCAAATTTTCAATTTTGCACTTTTTCGTCATTTTTTAGGTATATGCTTCTCCTCAATATGTCAGTAAACGAATGAAACTTATTAAATCGTTTTCAGATCAACCGAAAAAGAGTGACAACTGCAGCACTTTTCGATGTTGCGGAAAACAGGTGTCCGATGACCCTTAATAGCGCCGGCATTTTGATGGCACCCCAACAAATTTTTTTTTTAACTTGACAGTTATAATAAACTCATGTCCAAATTTGAAAATGATCAGATTATTTTATCCCCTCTAAAAAAATTCCCGAAAAATACCTATTTTCCACGCTTCCAAAGGGATTTCTCGCCTTAACTCCCAATCTAAAAAGTCAACTGTTGTGAAACTGCACTCAAACGTGTATAATGATATGAACAATGTCTGGTTAAAATGTGAACAAAATCAATAAAAAGCAAGAGCGCGCGCTCGTTTTACCTTGAGGGCTTACACCACTGTGAACGTCCAAAATTGAGTGATATTTCGCGATTTTTTTTTGGTAGAAGGCCAAATAAGAGAATACTAATATTCAAGGATGTTATTAGTTATATCTTCAAGGGAACAAAAAGAAATTTATATTTAAAAATTATACCAAATGGTGACGCTGAAGCCATTCTGGCGAGGCATGTTGAATTTGGGACGCTCTGCGGTATGCAGTATGGCTGACGCAAATTTAATTTTAGAAAAAAATTAAAAAATATCTATTAATTTACACGAATATAGCTAGAGAAATACGTAGAGGATTGTGAAAATATTAATTTTTGTGTAATTAGCAAGCCTTAAACCAAAAACTTAATTTTCGACAGAAAAAAGGACTATCATTTGTCAATAACTAATGTTATAATTAACTCATGGAAAATCCCGTACGTATTTTTCTTCGGAATGTTATTTTAAGGGGCTAGGCACTTTGGAGCCACAAAAAAGGCTCTCTTCGCGATTTTTTTTAGGATTTTATAAAAGATATGAATATAAAAGTTGTTAGACTTGATAAATAAAGTCTTTAAATTCATTAAAAAAATTAATTCATTTTTATTCATTTTCAAGTACAAAAACTATAGTTTAAGGCGTTACTCCCACTTGTAGCGCAAAAAAGGCCTTTTTCATGAATTTTTTTAAAGAAAACTACAAAACTTTTTTATTCGATCAATATACCATCTTAAAGAACACATCTTAAAAAACTTTCACTAATTTTTTTATTGAAAAATATTACATTGTTTAGTGGCAAATGGCCGTCAATGAAATAATGTTTTTATATACACGGTTTGCGGTGACCAACATTGCGGCGAAGTGGATCATCTAAAAAAAAAATGCGGGTGGATTTAGTCAAATATAAGTATAAACTAGTCTTTAATCGAAGGATTTTAAAAAATATTCATTTTTCACAAAATGGCGGACAGTCAAAGTTAATGGTTCGATTTTAACGAAAAAAAACGGCTATAAAACGGCCATTTTTTTCGAAAAAAAAAATCGAACGATTAAAGACTACATTTTTATGTATTAAATAAGCCTGCAAAATTTCAAGAAAATCGGTTCATTAGTGTTCGAGTAATCTTGGTCACCGACTTCAGAAATGCCATTTTTAGAAAAACGCGTTTAAAGTTTCAATTTCAGTTTACACGAAGAAAATATTTTTTTTGTAAACTTACATAGAGCCATCTATTCCGGGCCCATACAGAAGTATGGGCCCGGATACTTATACTTCAAAAAAATGCAATAAAAAAATCGATTTTTTCAAAATCGCAAGTGGGGGTAACCCCTTAATGTAACGCCTCAAAAATAGGTGGGCTAGGTAGCTCCATCACAACTCGGCAACGGCTTGTCTGAAACAAAAAATCAAAGTCCATTAGATTCAGTATGACACCAGCTACATAATGAACCTCGGATATAAAGTTTTATCAAAAAGTAAAAAAAGACAGATGAAAAACGAAAAAAGTAAAAAAATGCGTTGTTTTTCGCATTTTTTCGCAAAAAAAGAATAAGAATCAAAATTTTTAATCCATCGATGGTTATCTTGTTGCGAATCATGTTTACAATATATGGTTCAAATTTCAAGAGAATCGGTTTATTAGTTTTAGAGATACGATGGAGCTAGATTTTGAAAACGTTGCGTTCGCGGAAAATGCCTTTAAAGTTTTTACTATGAAAAACTCTTACCTAAACTCAATCGGAAGTTCTTGCACCGTACAAAATCCCTTCTGATTGCTCGCCATCGTCGATTTCTGCAAGTCTTGCTTTCTTTCGATTTTTTTTTATTTTCAAAGTGGACTGGCCCCTTAAAGATGTACTCAAAATTTGGAGTGAAAAGAATGGCAATTGTTGGAGTTATGCTGCGTGCCGTTTAAAAAAATTGTGTTTCGAGGAAAACGGTCGATGTCTCGCACACGGGCCAGCCACTGCCACCGCAGACCCACACGGGTCTGCGGACC
The DNA here is from genome assembly GCA_944452715.1 of Ophion slaviceki. Lineage (NCBI taxonomy): Eukaryota > Metazoa > Arthropoda > Insecta > Hymenoptera > Ichneumonidae > Ophion > Ophion slaviceki. Next base: position 6,147,987 of record OX101794.1, on the reverse strand, counting down.
TTGTTTTACAGGTACAAAACTTTTTTCCCCTTATTCTAAATGGTTCAAAGCATCTCTAAAGTCAAGTAAAAAAAATCAATTAAAAATTTATTTTACAGTGGTGTGACCTCTTAGATCGGAATACGCGGTGACGATTGTTCGTCGCGTCTCTTTGAACGAGCTCCCCTCCCGGCCCTTTTTTACGCAAGTTTCGTCCGGTCACTGCTGCGAGCTTGAATCTCCTATTCGTCAATGAAATTCAAAAAGAGGACAAGATAATGATTGCCAATGGATGGAGTGGTTTTTATTCGAACCAAATAATTCTATTATTTTTTCTGATCTACCTGCGATCATTCGGATGAACTTCCAAAATTGAAACGCGTCATGTATTGCTAACCCATGTCGAAATTTATTTGAAAAAGTAAAAAAACAACGCCAAGCAATTAAAAATTCTTTCGAAAATATCGCTTGTTTCACTGTGTTAAAAAGTCTGATTTATCTTAGAATATTTTTATTTTTATTTAAACAATGGTTTGATTATATACTTTCAATTTGAATGTACAAAAAAGTGAAGTCACTTTTTCTAAAATAGCCAAGGAAGTTTACTAAAAAATTTGTAAACAAAATTATTAAACCTAAGGAATGATATTTAGCTTGCGTATTATTTTATTTTTATTTTAAAAAATCCCCTTACTGTTGTAACATGAAATTGGTGTCACCATTATATATTGGGAGCGCAAATAAGTCTCCGCCGTTTGACAAAAGATGGCCCCAACAGGAGGTTATGGTTGAAATTGTCAGATGTAAAACGTCATATCGTAAGGTTGGGCATCTGGCAAGACCATAACCTTGAAATATTAGCGATTTTGTATCAGCATTGCATCATTTTTTCGTGCGAAAATATCGAGTTTTGAGCCGAATAAGCGTCATCTGCGGGAACTCTTGCGTTTGGCACGAATCTCCCTCCAATAATGCTTTTAATTCCGCGTTTTCGTGCACTTTGGGCCTTCCGCGACGTTCTTTGTCTTCGACGTCAACCTCACCGTCCTTAAATTTTTGAAACCACTCACGACAACTTCTCTCACTTAAAGCAGCCTCACCATATGCTTCTACAGGCAATCGATGCGCCGTAACTGCAGATTTTTTTTTAATTAAAGAAATAAATCAAAAGTTCCCGCAAATTACGCTTATTCGACGCAAAACTCGACATTTTCGCACAAAAAAAAATTATGTGATGCTGATACAAAATCGATAATATTTCAAGGTTATGGTCTTGCCAGATGTCCATCCTTACCATATGACCTTTTACATCTGACGATTTCAACCGTAACCTCCTGGTGGGGCCATCTTTTGTCAAACGGCGGAGACTTATTTGTACTCCCAATAAAAGTACAATGGAAGTACCACACAAGTATGCTGGAAATGCTGCGCAACGACCACGGTCTTACCAGGTGTGTAAGTATGAAACCGGAATTTTTGTACAGAAAAAACACGTTTATTGTAATGATATGATACAAAGTAACTTATTCAAAGTATTGTCCGTCGCTATCTATACATTTTTCCCATCTTTCTGGCAATTTGTGGATTCCGCGCCAAAAGAACTGTTGCTCTTTTGAGGCAAACCAGTCATCGAGCCATTTTCGTACATCTTCGTAAGAAGTAAAGCGCTGCTCAGCAAGTGCGTGTCCCATCGATGCAAACAAGTAGTAATCGGATGGGGCAAGGTCCGGTGAGTAAGGCGCGTGCTGAAGAATCTCCCAACGGAACGACTCTATCGTTTCCTGAGACCTGTTTTGCTTTGTGTGCTGGTGCATTGTCTTGCAGCAAAATCACCTTGTGTTGTCTTTGTTGGTATTCTGGTCGTTTTTCACGCAAAACTCGATCCAAATCGGTCATTTGTTGTCGGTAGCGTTGAGTATTGACAGTTTCCCCAGGTTTCAGCAGCTCGTAGTAGATTACGCCCTTCTGATCCCACCAAACACACAGCATTGTCTTTCGTCCGTAGCGGTTTGGTCTTGCCGTCGATGGTGATGGTTCACCCGGAGTAACCCATGACTTTTTGCGCTTAGGATTCTCGAAATATATCCACTTTTCATCGCCAGTCACAATTCGATGGAGAAATGACTTTCTTTTGAACCTGGCGAGCAGCATTTCGCATGATGTTTTGCGGTTTTCCTGCTGTCTTTCGTTGAGTTCATGTGGAACCCATTTCCCCATCTTTTGTATCTTTCCCATGGCTTTCAACCGAAGGGAGATGGCTTCTCGGGTCACCTTTAACTGATCCGCCAGTTGTTGTTGTGTTTGAGCGTCGTCTTCGTCCAACAAGGCTTGCAGGTCAGCGTCTTCAAACTTTTTCGGTGGTCTCCCACGTTCTTCGTTCCTCACGTCGAAATCGCCACTTTTGAACCGTTTGAACCACTCGAAACACTGTGTTTTACCGAGAGCATGCTCACCAAACGCCTCCACAAGCATTCGATGCGATTCGGCTGCGGTTTTCTTCAGATGAAAACAGAAAAGTAGTGCTGTCCGCAAATCGTAATTTGTTGGCACAAAACTCGACATGTTTATCTCTAATAAACTAATGCTACTGAATGAAACTCGTGTTATTGTGAGTTGGAAATCTTTTTCGGATATCAATACAATAACAAGACACCGCTGACGTGATGTGTCGGTAACTGCATCGACATCTAGCGCCACCTATGGGCAAATTCCGGTTTCATACTTACACACCTGGTACATACAGGTCTGGAAACGAAGCCAGATTTCAATGGAGTCGTGAGGCAGCGTTACGAGCTTTACTTTTCATTCCGCTCGCCGCCACCGCCGTCGCTACTATCGGCGAGTACCTCCCACCCACGGTCTTCTGTGATCTCTCCCTTCGCCCCTTGCCTTGTCTTAGACCGTGCCCCGTGCCATTTCTTACTCCATTTTTTATTACACGTTCTCGATAACCTCTGTTTGCGTCGCGTCAACGAGCATTTGTAGTTTAAAATATTCATAAAGCTGGCGAAGGTGGACCGTTGTTTCAGGGTATTATTGAAAACTTGTCGACCTGCTGAAGGTGTACGCGGTACGCACGTGTCATACCGGGTGCCGGACGTCGAATAATAATTTGTCGACTTTTCGAGTACCGAGAGATATCGAACAATTTCGAAAGTGGCTTGCGGTAATTCCCGGATTGAAACAATCACAGTTCGTGTGCGAGAAACATTTCGTAAAACGTTTCGTGTTACGGGAGTGGAAAAAGGAAGATGCGAACGGTCGGATTATTGCTCAAGTTCGATTAATTACTCCTTAAGGTATTCCTTTCACGAACCCAAATATTTTACACTTAACTGATCTTCGTGTATAATAAAGTAAAAGTACATCCAAGTATACCGGTAAAATTTCAAGCCAAGTTACCGAACCTTTAACGAAAAATGATGGCCCTTAAAATCGTCTCATTTATACGGCGCTTTATGGACATGTCACGCTGGCCACATTTCTATCTAATAATTTATACACTAAATGACTCTAGGTGCCTGATATAAACTGTTTACAAGTGTACGAAAGTCTAAAGATTCCGTAACGACAATAAAAACAGAGAGTCACCGAACGTTTAAAGAAAATATTAATGTTAAAACTTGGAAAAATGTGACTAGCAGAAGAATTTTCGTAGCCGTGACGTTTTAAATAAATGTAAAAATGTCTCAATCTACTAAATTTGCGCGAAATTTTTTATTCTAGTTTATCGTTGTGTATAATAATCCATTGTAACTTATTGTTTTATTAAGCGCAATAGTAATTTACCGACGATTCAGAAGGCCCTGCTTATGCCCCCACAAAATACGGCCCTCCGTGAAAGGAATACCTTAATAGATTTCGTACTTTATGAAGTAGTGAAAAAATATCACCATTGCCCTTAATCCATGATATCGACTTTTAATCATGTGTCGTACATTATCCGTGTGTTAATTTCAGGTCGCGTACATTAAACCCAGGCTCGATAAGTTTGCTGTGCCATCTATATTCGAGCATGATGAGGAGGTTCAGCAGCCACCAAAAACCGAGATGACTGATGAGCCAATGAACGAAGTCTCTGGTACACTACCGCTGCAGGAATACGCGAGTAAGTAAATTTTTATGTATGGTTTTTTACGTGCATGTATGGTCCAGCATGGTTTATAAAAGCATTGGTATCAGCCTTGATAAAAAAGACTTTTTCAAAGTTACTCCTCTCCCATTACTTTGTGTAATTGGCCTTTTTTGGCTAGAATATCAAGCACTACCATCTGCTGTTCTGTTGATTAAGTCTCAATAGACGTGGATTAACCAAAAATAATCAGGAAGTTTGTGTAACTAGATTCTTTTCCTGTCGCAAGGTAAATAGATTCTTTTTCCCAGAGCCACTAATTTTGAAGAAGTATAAACAGGCGAAGTCGTGTCGCAATGCTCCTCAACCGAAAAAAAACCTTATCGTAGTGTATACAAAATACTTACGTAGATACCATTGAAATTCTCATTAATTTCTGAAGTCAACGGAGTGTATACAAAATGCCTACGGAGATGTCATTGAAATGCTCATCAATTGCTCAAATATTACGTAGATTGCGGTCCTGGATTGCCAAAGAAAAAAGGAAAAAGATAATGTCGTCAACCGTTCAAAAACTCACCGCAGGGTGGTTTTTCTTGCAGTTGACAACATTATCTTTTTTCTTTTTCCTTCGGCAATCGAGGATCTCAATCTACGAAATACTTGAGCAACTGATGAGCATTTCAATGAGATCTCCGTAAACATTTCGTATACACTCCGTTGACTTTGGAAATTAATGAGCATTTCAATGGTATCTACGTAAGCATTTTGTATAGACTGCGTTAACTTTTTTTTATACTTCTTCAAAGTTAGCGGCTCTGGGAAAATGAACATTTTCACCTTGCGGCATGAAAAGAACCTAGTTACGCAAACTCCCTGATTATTTTGTATTGCTATGTAATGTAAATAAGAATAGGAATATTATTAAAACCATAGAAAATTTTATGATTTAGAACATTGGAATTACTCACCGATAACACTATCATGAGAATTGTGAAACAAACAAAAAGGAATGAGATTTGTCTAATTGCAAATGAAACTTATTTTTCTATTCTCATAATAGATGAGATCAGAAAAATAACTTTGTAAACACTTGTTCTTTTTACCTGTGATATACAATGTGACGATGCTTTCACAGATGCAGTAATCGTGGATGCGTCACCAATGGTTGAGTCTGTACCTGCCTCTAGTATCGAATTGGCCGCAAGTAATGACGGTATTTTATCCTTTTACCTAAAACTATTATTTGACACGAGTTAATTTATGATACATTTAAAAATCTCGAATAATTTCAAATAAAAATTCCAAATTAATATATTCTGAATAAGAGAATTTGACGACGGTTGAAACTTGAAGAAATTATATTGAACACGGACTTCTGTCAACGTTCAATGATGGTCCAGTTTTAATTACACACATTGTCGCGTGCATAGTTTTCGCGAAGAAAAAAAATGTAGACCATTCGGTGCAGTATCGCTTCAGAAATCGCTTTGCGTTGACATTCTAATGTAGATATTGCTTGCTCTAAAGAATTGGCCCACCCCTCCAGATTTTGACCCGGCCAAAAAATTATATATCTCGCCCAAAAAAACCGTACGCCAATTTACCCATCAGCGTTTTGAAGAGGATAAAACCAGCTTCATTTTTGTTTTCTTTATTTTTATTGTTTTAATCTTTTTTGTACCCGGTACGTCATTTTGATTATGCTGATTGTTTACAATTTTCGCACTTTATTAATTACATACAAAACTGAATATAAATGACCTTGGTGTTTAGTGACGAAACCTTTGAAAAGTATACCGTTCGTCTTAATTTCGTTTTTTAAAAGCAATTTTACAATTTCTTTCACACAGGTATTGAGTTATTCTTGAAAAATGGCCAGTTTCCGAATACTGGGACTTTTAGCGTAACTTGGAAGCTATGAGGTTTATAGTATTTACTCTCAGACGTAATTTTTTTTGTTATTTTGGAGTCCTCGACTTTTTTCGATTTTTTCCCAAAATATAAATTATCAATTTCAATTTTCAGTTTTTTCACAATATTAATTTTGGAAAGAATCCAACTGAAAAATTTTGGGATTCCAAAAAAAAACAAAATAAAACTTTTTAGTCCTTAGACTAAATACTCTAAACCTCATAGTTTTCAAGTTACGCTAGAAAATCCCGATTTTCGGAAACCTGTCATTTTTCAGAAAAAACTCAAAAACTCTGCGAAAAGAAATTGCTAAATCATTAAAAAAAAAAACGAAACTAAAACCAACGGTATCCTTTTCAAAAGTTTCATCACTAAATGGCAAGGCCATTTTTCTTCCGAGTTCTGCAAACGATTAAAAAAGTGTACAAATAGTAAACAATCGGCATATTTGAAATGACGTATTGAGTTCAAAAGAGATTAACGAAATAAAAATTAAAGAAGAACAAAAAGGAAGCTGGCTTTATCCTCTTAAAAACTCTGTTTGGTTAATTGGCGTTCGATTTTTTTCGCCACGATATAGAATTTTTTGGCGGGGTCGAAACTTTGGGCGTGGCCTAACACTTTTCAGCAAGGTTGTATTTATGTTGTCAAATGACGTTATTTGCAGCTATTCAAATAGTCCAAATTTCGAACGCAAAAAAATATCGGTTACGAGGTTTCAAGCAGAAGAAAAAGTATTGTGATTCATAGTTCGTCCCATTTTATTAGCAATGCCTTTTTTATTTGTTCAGTTTTACGCTTTATCGACACTATTATGAGCACTCTAAAACAAATAAAAAGAAATGCAATTTCTGTAATTGCAGATTCTCCTCCCGCAAATATGAGTGATGCTAGAATCAAACAAAATGCGTTGCGGTCGGCGATTAAGAATGAGGATATGTTGGGGCAGCATTCGTTCGTTAAAACAGGAGTTACTCCGACACACGATTTCGCCTGTGAGTTTGCCATTCCAACAGAAACATCTCGGCAGCCAGAAATTGTTGCACATAACGATTCCGTCAAAATCGAGTTTCTGTCAGTGGCGGAGGTCGCTGCGATTGTAACAAGTACACAATATGGTACATCAGCGTCCGCAGCTGCCTCTAAAATCGAATTGGCCCCTGGTAACGACGATCCTTTCATTATCATACCCAAATCGTGGGATGTCAAAAAGATGTCAACGGAAGACGGACAGAGCATAGCTTTCGTATACTGGGTAACGAAAGAAGATAACGGAATTAAAGTGCCAATAGTAGAGAAGACGGTCGTGGATGCGGGTGGCGGATTACTTCGAACTTCATTTATGGACGCATCGTAGACCCCGGGAAATGCAAGCTGGATACCATCTTGAACCAAATTTGTCTGTTGCCGACGATTTTGGAAAAATTCAAAAACATGAACGTTTGCGCTGGAATCGGAGATGTGGACATTCTCCATTTTTCTGCCGGAAGCGCGTTTAGAGATTACGTTAATCGATGGCATCAGGAAGAGCGTACGTTGGCATCGAAGCGCAAACGATGCAACAATTGCACAAAAATGAGAAACTTCACATTGAAGAAAGAATGCGCGTTGAAAGAAAATCGTCCGCTTACTCGAATAAGGAACGCTTCCAATCCGAGTGATCAGAGAAAGTTGTTGGTGCAACGAAAAAAGATTGCAAACGAGAAGCGTTTGAAGAATCGGGCCAAGTACCGCGTGCAGGTATTGATGCAGTCGTTAAAGGAAAAACAAAATGAATTAGTGCGTATCAGCGCCGAAACATTAGAGGAGAGGTGTGCCAGCTTGCAAGTTTCACCCCCACAAAAGGCCGCTCTCATCGAAATAGTCGCGGCTGCATAAAAAAGGAGCTAATAATCGACGCTATACCGAAGAATGGATTATGCTGTGTATGATGATGAACATTAGGTCCCCCGGATACTACGAATTTCTATGTAAAAATAACATTTTGCCACTGCCCTGCAAAAGAACGATTCGTAGTCACGTTTCACTCATCAGTGAAAATGTGGATTCGATGAACAATTTGGAAAGTTACTGAAAAAACATTTCGATGTCAAAACACCGCTACAGCGACACGGTTTACTAATATTCCACGAAATCAATTTGAGGAAGTCCATCACCGTCTGCTCAAAAAATTTAAGTGACGTTGGCTTGGCTGGCTTTGGCGAGGATGGTCCGTAATCTATTGATATTAACGATCAGGCAACTCAGGGTCTCGTCGTTATGTTCCAACCTCTCGCCTCTTCCTACACTCAACCGATTGCCGTGTTCGCTTCGAAAAACCCTGTGAAGGGTGAGGAACTCTCGAAAGTCGTGGTAAACGCTATTTCATTCCTTGAACACAATGGAGCGAAGATTCACGGAGTGATTAGCGATGGTGCAACAACCAACAACAAGAATGAGCCTGAAGTTTGCATCGTTGGATTCCAACGAAAATCTTTATTTTTTTTTATTTTTAATTAATTTTTTTTCGGGTACATTATGACTCCAGAATATCTGTACAGGCTATACAAAAGATTGAAAAAAATTTGGTGGCCCAGAATCCACCCTTATTGAGGGGTTAAAAATGAAAAAAAATATCTCGGGTCATCATGACATTCCGAGTTTTTTTATTTACGGCATCAATTTTAGACGTCTGCGAAAAGCCAAGAAAAAATTAGCAACGATTTCCAACTTCCGGAACCCACCCTTAGGGGGGAGTGAAAGTTGAATGAAAATCGTATTTCTGCTGGTAAAAGAATTCTCAGTTTTTTATTGGCGCTAATTGTTCCTAGAACCTAAAGAGACCCGCAAAAAAATTGGGAACGATTTTCAACTAACGGAACCCGCCCTTATCGGGGGTGGGTGAGGGGGTGAAATTCGAATAAAAATTGTATTTCCGGCGATAAAGAGATTTCCAATTTTTTTTATTTGCGCCGATCGTTCCTAGTACTTAACGAAAGCCACAAAAAAATTGGCAACGATTTCCAACTTCCGGAATCCGCCCTTATCGGGGGTGGGAGAGGGGGTGAAATTCGAAAAAATTGTATTTCGGGTAATAAAGGGATTCCCAGTTTTTTTTATTTACGCAGATCGTTCCTAGTACCTAAAGAAAGCCACAAAAAAATTGGCAACGATTTGCAACTTCCGGAACCCGCCCTTATCGGGGGCGGGAGAGGGGGTCAAATTCGAATAAAAATTGTATTTCCGGCGATAAAGGGATTCCCAGTTTTTTTTATTTGCGTCGATCGTTCCTAGTTCCTAACGAAAGCCACAAAAAAACTGGCAACGATTTCCAACTTCCGAAACCCGCCCTTATCGGGGGCGGGAGAGGGGGTGAAATTCGAATAAAACTTGTATTTTCGGTGATAAAGGGATTCCCAGTTTTTTTTAATTTGCGTCGATCGTTCCTAGTACCTAACGAATGCCACAAAAAAATTGGCAAAGATTTCCAACTTCCGGAACCCGCCCTTATCGGCGGTGGGAGAGGGGGTGAAATTCGAATAAAAATTGTTTTGCCGGCGATAAAGGGATTCCCACTTTTTTATTTGCGCCGATCGTTCCTAGTACCTAACGAAAGCCACAAAAAAATTGGCAACGATTTCCAACTTCCGGAACCCGCCCTTATCGGGGGTTGGAGAGGGGATCAAATTCGAATAAAAATTGTATTTCCGGCGATAAAGGGATTCCCAGTTTTTCAATTTGCGCCGATCGTTCCTAGTACTTAAAGAAAGCCACAAAAATATTAGCAACGATTTCCAACTTCCGGAACCCGCCCTTATAGGGGTTGGGAGAGGGGGTGAAATTGGAATAAAAATTGTATTGCCGGCGATAAAGGGATTCCCAGTTTTTTATTTGCGCCGATCGTTCCTAGTACCTAACGAAAGCCACAAAAATATTGGCAACGATTTCCAACTTCCGGAACCCGCCCTTATCGGGGGTTGGAGAGGGGGTCAAATTCGAATAAAAATTGTCTTTCCGGCGATAAAGGGATTCCCAGTTTTTTAATTTGCGCTGACCGTTCCTAGTACCTAACGAAAGCCACAAAAAAATTGGCAACGATTTCCAACTTCCGGAACTCGCCCTTATCGGGGGCGGGAGAGGGGGTTAAATTCGAATAAAATTGTATTTCTGGCGATAAAGGGATTCCCAGTTTTTTATTTGCGCCAATCGTTCCTAGTACCTAACGAACGCCACAAAAAATTGGCAACGATTTCCAACTTCCGGAACCCGCCCTTATCGGTGGTGGGAGAGGGGGTCAAATTCGAATAAAAATTGTATTTCCGGCGATAAAGGGATTCCCAGTTTTTTTATTTGCGCCGATCGTTCCTAGTACCTAACGAAAGCCACAAAAAAATTGGCAATGATTTCCAACTTCCGGAACCCGCCTTTATCGGCGGCGGGAGAGGGGGTGAAATTCGAATAAAAATTGTATTTCCGGCGATGAAGGGATTCCCAGTTTTTTATTTGCGCCGATCGTGCCTAGTACCTACGAAAGCCACAAAAAAATTGGCAACGATTTCCAACTTCCGGAACCCACCCTTATCGAGGGCGGGAGAGGGGGTGAAATTCGAATAAAAATTGTATTTCCGGCGGTAAAGGGATTCCCAGTTCTTTTATTTGCGCCGATCGTTCCTAGTACCTAACGAAAGCCACAAAAAAGTTGGCAATGATTTCCAACTTTCGGAACCCGCCCTTATCGCGGGCGGGAGAGGGGGTCAAATTCGAATAAAAATTGTATTTCCGGCGATAAAGGGATTCCCCGTTTTTTATTTGCGCCGATTGTTCCTAATACCTAACGAAAGCCACAAAAAAATTGGCAACGATTTCCAACTTCCGGAACCCGCCCTTATCGGTGGCGGGCGAGGGGGTGAAATTCGAATGAAAAGTGTATTTCCGGCGATAAAACGATTCCCAGTTTTTTTATTTGCGCCGATCGTTCCTAGTACCTAACGAAAGCCACAAAAAAATTGGCAACGATTTCCAACTTCCCGAACCCGCCCTTATCGGCGGTGGGAGAGAGGGTCAAATTCGAATAAAAATAGTATTTCCGGCGATAAAGGGATTCCCATTTTTTTATTTACGCCGATCGTTCCTAGTACCTAACGAAAGCCACCAAAAAATTGGCAACGATTTCCAACTTCCGGAACCCGCCCTTATCGGGGGCGGGAGAGGGGGTGAAATTCGAATAAAAATAGTATTTCCGGCGATAAAGGGATTCCCAGTTTTTTATTTGCGCCGATCGTTCCTAGTACCTAACGAAAGCCACAAAAATATTGGCAACGATTTCCAACTTCCGGAACCCGCCCTTATCGGGGGTTGGAGAGGGGGTCAAATTCGAATAAAAATTGTCTTTCCGGCGATAAAGGGATTCCCAGTTTTTTAATTTGCGCTGACCGTTCCTAGTACCTAACGAAAGCCACAAAAAAATTGGCAACGATTTCCAACTTCCGGAACTCGCCCTTATCGGGGGCGGGAGAGGGGGTTAAATTCGAATAAAATTGTATTTCTGGCGATAAAGGGATTCCCAGTTTTTTATTTGCGCCAATCGTTCCTAGTACCTAACGAACGCCACAAAAAATTGGCAACGATTTCCAACTTCCGGAACCCGCCCTTATCGGTGGTGGGAGAGGGGGTCAAATTCGAATAAAAATTGTATTTCCGGCGATAAAGGGATTCCCAGTTTTTTTATTTGCGCCGATCGTTCCTAGTACCTAACGAAAGCCACAAAAAAATTGGCAATGATTTCCAACTTCCGGAACCCGCCTTTATCGGCGGCGGGAGAGGGGGTGAAATTCGAATAAAAATTGTATTTCCGGCGATGAAGGGATTCCCAGTTTTTTATTTGCGCCGATCGTGCCTAGTACCTACGAAAGCCACAAAAAAATTGGCAACGATTTCCAACTTCCGGAACCCACCCTTATCGAGGGCGGGAGAGGGGGTGAAATTCGAATAAAAATTGTATTTCCGGCGGTAAAGGGATTCCCAGTTCTTTTATTTGCGCCGATCGTTCCTAGTACCTAACGAAAGCCACAAAAAAGTTGGCAATGATTTCCAACTTTCGGAACCCGCCCTTATCGCGGGCGGGAGAGGGGGTCAAATTCGAATAAAAATTGTATTTCCGGCGATAAAGGGATTCCCCGTTTTTTATTTGCGCCGATTGTTCCTAATACCTAACGAAAGCCACAAAAAAATTGGCAACGATTTCCAACTTCCGGAACCCGCCCTTATCGGTGGCGGGCGAGGGGGTGAAATTCGAATGAAAAGTGTATTTCCGGCGATAAAACGATTCCCAGTTTTTTTATTTGCGCCGATCGTTCCTAGTACCTAACGAAAGCCACAAAAAAATTGGCAACGATTTCCAACTTCCCGAACCCGCCCTTATCGGCGGTGGGAGAGAGGGTCAAATTCGAATAAAAATAGTATTTCCGGCGATAAAGGGATTCCCATTTTTTTATTTACGCCGATCGTTCCTAGTACCTAACGAAAGCCACCAAAAAATTGGCAACGATTTCCAACTTCCGGAACCCGCCCTTATAGGGGGCGGGAGAGGGGGTGAAATTCGAATAAAAATAGTATTTCCGGCGATAAAGGGATTCCCAGTTTTTTATTTGCGCCGATCGTTCCTAGTACCTAACGAAAGCCACAAAAATATTTGCAACGATTTCCAACTTCCGGAACTCGCCCTTATTGGGGGCGGGAGAGCGGGTGAAATTCGAATAAAAATTTTATTTCCGGCGATAAAGGGATTCCCAGTTTTTTATTTGCGCCGATCGTTCCTAGTACCTAACGAAAGCCACAAAAAAATGGGCAATGATTTCCAACATCCGGAACCCGCCCTTATCGGGGCGGGAGAGGGGGTGAAATTCGAGTAAAAATTGTATTTCCGGTGATAAAGGGATTCTCAGTTTTTTTATTTGCGCCGATCGTTCCTAGTACCTAACAAAAGCCACAATAAAATTGGCAACGATTCCCATCTTCCGGAACCCACTCTTATGAGCGCCTCATGCCTAATCGATAACCGTGCGAGGCTTTACCTCTATCGGGCTACTCATTTGAGAAAATTACTCGGCCCTTTTTCACAACGAAATTCGCAAATAATTGTCCATGGAGAAACATGCACTTTTCCAGAACTGCGCCTTATTGGAGTATAAAAAGATGGGGCGATTTCCCTCTCGCCCACGTCTTTTCTTAAGAAGAGTCAAACTTCCATCGTTAGAGTGCGATGGGAATTAATTTTTTGGTTAGCTTATGGTTTTTGTGGAAAATTTTGCCTACGAGAATCGTTTACTCATTTTTCAAGATGCTCTTTCAGAGATCTACAATTTGAAAATGCAAAAAAATTGATCATAGTAAAAATGAGGCAATACAAATTTAAACTAAATCATTCTTGAAGCGTTTTTTGCACACCCGCGCGCTTTACTATTTTGTGGTTGTACTGCTTTCTCACTCCCGCTGGAGCGTCTGCCTACACTTCAAATCCTCTCTCATCTAGCTACAGTGCCACGCTTGATTTTTGGCATCCCCGGCAGCACGGGCATGGTGCGTCTACGGGAAGGGACCGTATTTCTTTGTGTGCGAGTAAATATGCCTCGCTGTAACGAGTTAGCGCTGCGTGCGAAGCCTTCCCCCACCGCTCTCAGCCAACAGACATTAGTCCCGGGATAAGTCCCGCCGAATGAATAATTTCCGGGATAAACTTCCGAAAAGCGGAATCCGAATTACGATCTGAAATTTGGCATATACCTTCCGTTTAATACTTTAAGAGATCCCCTAAAAGGATTGGTGGCGAGGCGCCATAGTTATCGAGATGTCGATTTTTGAACGTCACTTTTTTAACGCGCTCCTACGATATCTAGCTGGCGGGCTAAGCTCTGTCTATACCTATATATGTTTTCGCGCGCTCCGTTTTGTGCAAATGGTGAAGGGTCCGTGGAACACTGGTATGGGCGCAGAGCACCTCGGATGTGCGTGTGGAATGGTAGGGTGCGTGAAACACTAGTGTAGGCGCGGATAACCGCGGATCTACGTGCAAAATTAAAATAGACACAGAGCGTCGAAGATTCATTTTTTGTTTGTTATTCCACAGGTCATTTTTTTGCAGGTGTAATAGATTTTTGGGGTTCATTTATTAACTTTAAATCGTTTTGGGATTTTATATACTTTTTCGCTTCTCTAGTGGCTGATTTTTTTTTGTTTTGGCCTGTTTCTAATTTTTGGGATTTTGTAGTTTTCAATTTTTTTTTAAATTATATTTTACGTGGTATATCATTATAATGCTTGGAAACCGGGCGCTACAGCTATGGAAAAAGGGTTTCTACCTTTTAGATAGTAATATAGACATAATACGAGCGCGGTAAAAATATAACTTTCAAAAATCGATATCTCGAAAACTTTGACGCGTCGCCAAATATCCTTTTAGGGGATCTCTTTAAATATTTAATGGAAGGTGTATGCCAAATTTCAGAACGACGTTCGGTTTCCACTTTTCGTATGTTTAGCCAAACACATTATCAACAGGAGTCAGATGGACTTAGCTTTTCAATGATTTTTTCCGTAATTCCCGGTTCTGAACAACGGTGGGTTCCGTGAAACTAACAGCATTGCGAACTTCAATTGAGATCTCTCCCGAAGGATCCCCTCAAAAGCCTTTCGAGGCGTCACCGAAATATCAACCGATACGACTCGGAGAAGATTGAATATGTACAAATCGGCCGTTTGCCGCACGCATTGCCTCTTGGTCGGTACGACACTTCGTTTAAAATCGCATAGTATAGGAAGCGCGTATTACTATACTCGCGTCTCTTCCCATGTACGGCCGATGGTGCGTTCTCACTCGCACCCGCGCGCGCTGCGCAACGTTTTGTAAGGCGACTATTCTCCTCTCGCGTGCGCATATGTTTACATTTTATATTCATTCGTTTCTATTTCAAAGCAGTGCTGGAGTGCCTTCGGGTGTCTTCGGCTACCTTCGACAATTGCGACCGTGCAAAAGTATATGCATGCGATTCACCGAGTTCGTTCATGTTCGACTATGGGTATCCCACTATTACTGGCCGGTGCATTACGTCGGGCCTAACCTCACCACTTTTATCCCGCAAACCTTTCATCTAAGTTGGGGATATATTTAGCGCCGTCTAATTTTCTCAAAACGAAGAAAATGACTTCTTTACAGGAAAGAGCCTCTTATTGATCACTATTTTATGCGCTAATGATTCCACATTATTTATATGTTAAAATTATTCGACAACGTTGGTAAAGGATATTCTTTAGGAAAGGGCCTTTTTCATAACATTGAAGTTTCCATCGTTGGTATGAAACGATTTTTTTCATTTTTTGTTTCTTTTCTTTTTGTCATTATAAAAAGAGGTTCGGGTTGTTACCCAAAATTGGAAGTTTTTAATAATTTTTTACTATAATTTAATTTTATGCTTTCCAAGTTTCAGTTATGCAGGCATATTAAGAAATGTTGAAAGTATAACACTGATTTTTTTAAATAAAGACCGACGGTAGGGTTGTTAATGGCAGGTGGATGAAGTACTACCCGGGTCAAATTGTCCCACAGTGTCAAAATCCTGGCAAAATATTAATTTGTCAACGAAGGGATAATCGCTTGCGTACGTATCCCACAGCCATGGCGGCTGAGAGCGGTGGGGGTAAGCTTGATGCGCCGCGTCGACTCGTAGTCGTCAGACTGGCGCTTGAACATACATGGTGAGTTGCGTGCCATATACATAATATCCTACGGGAGTAGCCAAATGTAGCTTAGAAGTCGTCCAGTGCGCTTGAGGAAGAAATGGGCGCACAAAAAATATGGGCAAATGCTTGATCGCTAGTGAGAGAGTAGTACAATCTTAAGAATACGTGAGCGTTCGGGTGTACCGAAAGTCGCACTATTAATATACGCATAGGAAGGATGGTGTTGAAGTTTGAGTCGTTGGATTGTAAACAATTTTTTTTTACATTCCATTTCCTCAGTTTTGTTGTCATAAAAATCTAATTTCATTAGTACAGTCATATGATGGAGGTTCGTAATAACCGTATTCTGCATTTCGCTTCTGCTCACGGACGGATCGGGGGGTACAAAGGATGCAAAATTTGTGTCTCCGGCGACAATTATATAATATTTTCTGCGTTATGAATTGTAGACCTTGCAGTAAACCCTTGCGCCGTGCTCATTAAATAGCATAAACATACGAAGCGCGCCCTACTATATTTGGGATTATGGTGCTTTCTCGCTTGGGCCTTCCCCCGTGCTACGGACGATGTTGCGTTTTCACTCGCACCCGCGCGTATTGCTATGCTTGGTAAGGCCATCCCTTCTCTCTGGCCTGATCGTCTGCTGGGGTGGGGGGAAAAATGTCGAACGATCGATATGCCGATGGGCCAAAATGTCGAATTCGAAAATTACGAATGTTCGAATATAGATAGATCAATCTTACTAGAGTCTGTTAAGTCGAAAATAACAATTACGAATATAAACATCTCGGAAGTTGATATATAGCAAAAAACAAAAATCAGATTTAATAAAATATCGAAAAACATAAAATCGATGGGCCTGTATGCATAACACCAAATAATTCGAGACGACAATTCGCCGAATTAAAAAAATGTCGATGGTTCACACTGCAGAAAATCATTAAAGCGAACGGCCAAAAAGTCGAGTGGTTGAAATCGCGGAGGGTCAAAATGTAGAACGGCCCGAATGGCGAATCGAGCAATACGTTACTTGCGCCTCAGAGTGGGTGGGGGTCCAAATGTCGAATGGCCAAGTATAGAAGGGCAAATATTGCGAAAGGACGGAATTATGAACTCTCAAAATAACGGGTGGGAGTCAAAAGTTTGAACGATCAATATTCTGAAGGGCCGAAAGTTCGAATTCAATATTGACGAACCGTTCCAATATAGATAGATCAATCTTACGATAGTCTGTAAAATAGTTAATACCAAAGTGTGAATACAAATATTTCGAAAGTGATTTATAGCGAAAATAAATATAAGATGTTAAAAAAATAATAAGAGATATAATATCGACCGGCCGGTATAAATACACCAAACAATTCGAGACGACAAATCATCGAATTGTCAATCCCATGTAGGATTCGCCAATCGAACCGTAACGGCCAATACTTGGACCAATGTTGGCGGGGCGATGATCGATTACCCAATTGTACGCCAATGCTCGGCTGAGTATTGACTAGCCAACATTGGTTTGCCGATACGGGGCCAATGTTCGGCCAAATATAGACTCGCTAATCATTGGCTTGTCGATACGAGGCCGATGTTTGGCGAAGCATAGATTCGCCAATCATGTTTTTGCCGATACGAGGCCAATGTTCGGCCGAGTAACGCATGATCGAACCGCAATTCGTATATTGACGATTCATTGTTTCGCGTCGAAGTCATTGAGAGACAAGATAAATACTTTTTACGAGTCCATTGGACATTATTCTTAACAAATATACTACGAAATCAATGCACTCATTGTTGGCCGATTCTCGAACGAGCTCATACACGATACTCTGCCGATTTTTATGAAACCATCCTACACTGACAGAAAAATTCTATTAATATTAACTAACCGCGTCTATTTATTTATTTTTTATTTGAATTAACTAGATTTTTCGTGAAATCAAATTTTTCCTATTGCATTCCATTATTGGAATTATTCATTTTAAATATATTTATATATACAAATTAAATTTGAACTAATGAACTATTGGTCTGTCTTTATTGCAACACACATATTAAGGGGTTACCCCCACTTGCGATTTTGAAAACATCGATTTTTTTTATTGCATTTTTTTGAAGTATACGTATCCGGGCCCATACTTCTGTATGGGCCCGGAATAGATGACTCTATGTAAGATTACAAAAAAAAATATTTTCTTCGTGTAAACTGAAATTGAAACTTAAAACGCGGTTTTCTCAAAATGGCATTTCTGAAGTCGGTGACCAAGATTACTCGAACACTAATGAACCGATCTACTTGAAATTTTGCAGGCTTAATTAATACATAAAAATGTAGTCTTTAATCGTTCAATTTTTTTCGTTAAAATCGAACCATTAACTTTGACTGTCCGCCATTTTGTGAAAAATGAATATTTTTTCAAATCGTTCGATTAAAGACTAGTTTATACTTATATTTGACTAAATCCATCCGCATTTTTTTTTCAGATGATCCACTTCGCCGCAATGTTGGTCACCGCAAACCGTGTATATTAAAACATTATTTCATTGACGGCCATTTGCCACTAAACAATGTAATATTTTTCAATAAAAAAATTACTGAAAATTCTTCAAGATGTGTTCTTTAAGGTGGTATATTGATCGATTAAAAAAGTTTTGTAGTTTTCTTTTAAAAAATTCATGAAAAAGGCCTTTTTTGCGCTGGAAGTGGGGGTAACGCCTTAAAGGGTTGTGGGGATAGAGAGGGTGGAGAGAGAGGAATTATGTATCTATATATATATATATATATATATATATATATATATATACTATAGGTTAGGTTTGGAAATTCTATAACATGTCATTCGATAACACTCTCTAATTATCACAATGATATTAACTAATTGATAAAGTTTATGTGATACAAATAATGATGAGAATCCATTTGGTCTCTTATGGCATATCTGCGATTCAAATGTTACGAGCACTCGATAGCATAGGGTCAGCGTGCTTGGCTATGAGTAGGTAGGTTCAAGGTTCGAGTCCCATATAGGTGAAATATTTTCGTCGAACTAATCGTTTCGAAAGACTAGGTAATGAAGAATTACAATACAAAAATAATTATTTTTTTTTTTGCAATGCAGGACCAATTTTGGTGATCTATATCGGGTCACAATTATCCGCCGAGACTCGGTCGATAAGCGGGCCAAGCTCGAGTGCCAATGATGGCAATCTTGACGGGGGCTTATTGTTGGCCGATTCTCGAATGAACTCCTACGCGATGCTCGGCCGATTCTCATAAGCCATTCTAGGGCCAATATTGATTGCGAATATCGGGCCGCTCTTATCATCCGAGGCTCGGTCGATGATCGGGCCAAGCTCGAGTGCCAATGTTGGCAAGCTCGGCGTCGAGCATCGGCCAATCGTTGGCCACTACCGATCACCCTACATGGGATATTATGATCGTTTACAATTTCGAATTCAGTAAAGCGAAGGGCTAAAAAGTCGATCAGTTAAAATGCGATAGGCCGAAAAGGCGAACGGTCCGAATAGCGGGTGGGAGTCCAAATGTCGTATGGCCAAGTACAGAAGGGCAAATATTGCGAAAGGACGGAATTATGAACTCTCAAAATAACGAAGGTTTATTATTCGAAATTTTATCCTTCGACCGATGACGAAATCGAATGACTATTACACCATAGGATTATTTATCAAGAGCTCATTTATTCGAGAATATACATTCAGATCGTCTGCAGTTTGAGTCACACAAATACAGATTCTAAAAATCTAGAGCATTCATACCTCCGAAATAGAAAAAAGTGAATGTCTAATATTCCCAATACCGTCTATATCGAAAATTCGTATATCGAGACTATAAACTCCGAATATGTAGATCTTAGAAAGACAAATGATCGATGGTCCGAAATGTCGAACACAGAAATAGCGAACATGGGATGACTGATCACTAGCGCCATCTGTCAGGTTCCTTCTGAAGCGTAAGCAACGTATTACTCGAAGCTTTCGCCCCTGACTGTTCGCCTTTTTAGCCCATCGCGAGTCCCCAATGGCGAATACCCAAATAGCGAACATGGGATGACTGCCTTACCCGACTGACAACTAGCGCCGTCGTCTGTTAGCTTCCCTCTCAAGCGGAAGCGACGTATTACTCGATGATAAGCTTCGCTATCCAGACTATCGCCTTTTTGGCCCGTCGCGCTATTTTTTTTGGATAAAAAAAAATCAATGTCCTACCTCAAATTCGCCGATATATCAGCGATCATAATGAATGAACGTGTGAAAGAAATTTCCACGCCCGTGTAGTTCTCTATAAGACTTATTCTCTTGCACACAAAATTTCGGTTTGGAACAAATTTTCTCTTCGGTACAAATTTTTTCTTCGGTATAAATTTCCTCTTCGGTACAAATTTTCTTTTCGGTACAAATTTTCCCGTTCGATACAAATGTTCTTTTCGATACAAATTTTCTGTTCGATACAAATCTTTTCTTCGATACAAATTTTTTCTTCGATACAATTATTCTCTTCGATAGAAATTCTCTCTTCGGTAGGAATTTGCTTCACGGACCAATTTTATGCCTTGTACAAAATTTGTACTGAAGAGGTAATGTACCGAAGAAAAAACGTCTATTCATAGAAATTTTTCCTTTGCTGCAAATTTTCACGTCCATCCATCCGTCTTCGGTCCAAATTTCCTCTTTGATAAAAATTTACTCTTCGATACAAATTTCCTCGTTGGTACAAATATACTCTGCAATACAAATTTCGTAGCGGACAAATAATTGGTCAAAAAAGGAAATTTGTATCGAAAAGAAAGTTTATATCGAAGAGACAATTATAGCGAAGAGAAAATTTATAGCGAGGAGAACGTTTGTATCGAAGAAAAAATTTGTAGTGAAGAGAAAGTTTGTAGTGAACAGAGAATTTGTATCGAAGAGAAAATTTGTAGTGAATAGAGAATTTGTATCGAAGAGAAAATTTGTAGTGAAGATAAAATTTGTTGTACAGATAAAATTTGTATCGAAGATAAAATTTGTATCGATAAAAACATTGGAGAGAAAATTTGTATCCAACAGAAGTACCAAGAGGAGATTTGTTTGGAAGAGAAAATTCGTGTCTGTTCTGGAAAATTCTGGACAAGATAAATTGAACCGAAGAAAAAATTTGTACCGAAGAGAACATTTTCATGCGAATAAATGTTTTCTTCACAAGCGAACATTTGGCTGGAAGAAAACATTTATATCCAACACAAAATTTCTTTGGAAGACAAAATTCCCATGCATAGAAATTACCTGTTTGATGCAAATTTTTTCTCCTAAGAGACATTTTTTGCTTTACGACAAATTGTGTTCCGCAGTAGGTTTCTTTTTGAATAAGCTCCTGAAAAAAATAATACTTTCAAAATATCGGATGAGTGTATAAGGAAAGGAACAATTAACATGTATATAAAATATTTATTATCGATGGCTAGCCGCCTAATCAAATTCTCCGTAGAGGCTCCGTTGCTTCAGTCCTGCGTTTCGGACAGCGCCGATCTCGCTGAACGTTCCATAATATATCTGCGCATGAGGCGTAGCAGCAGCAATGGCCACATGGCAAGAATATGGGGGTGGCCAAAAATAAAAAATTGATATCTTCGAATACCAAGGATATGCATATCCTTTTACTCCATTCTGTTTGGACAAAAAGTAATCAATGTCCTACCTCAAATTCGCCGATGTATCAGCGAACACGATGAATGAACGTGCAAAAAAAATTTCCAAGTCCGAGTACTTTTCTATACGAGTTCTATACAAATTTTGTTTTAAAAATGAAATTTTCTCTTTCATACAAAATTTCAGTGTGGAACAAATTTTCTCTTCGGTATAAATTTTCTCTTCCGTATGAATTTTTTCTTCGCTATACATTTTTTCTTCTGTATACATTTTTTCTTCGTTATAAATTTTCCCTTCGATACAAATTTTCTCTTCGATACAAATTTTCTCTTTGATACAGATTCTCTCTCCGGTAGGAATTTGCTTTCCGAACCAATTTTATGCCTGGAAAAAAATTGTACTGAAGAGGGAACTTGTAACGAAGAGAAAATTTCTATTCATAGACATTTTTCTTTCGCTGCAAATTGTCTCGTCCATCCATCCGTCTTTGGTCCAAATTTTCGAATTTGATAAAAATTCCCTCGTCGGTAGCAATATTCTCTGCAGTACAAATTTCGTAGTGGACAAATAATTGATCAAAAAAGGAAATTTGTGTCGAAAAGAAAGTATATATCGAAGAGAACAGTTAGAGTGAAGAAAAATTTGTAGCAAAGAGAGAATTTGTATCGAAGAGAAAATTCGTAGTGAAGAGAAAATTCGTAGTGAAGAGAAAATTTGTAGTGAAGAGAAAATTTGTATCGAAGAAAAAAAATTGTATCAATGAGAAAATTGGAGAGAAAATTTGTATCGAACAGAAGTGACAAAGAGGAAAATTGTTTGGAAGAGAAAATTTGAGCCAACGAAAAATTCAGATTAAAGAAAAAAATTGACTGGTCAAGAAAATTCGAACCAAGAAAAAAATTCGTACGGAAGAGAAAATTTTCGTGCGGAGAAATTTTTTCTTTACTAGCGAAAATTTGGCTGGAAGAGAACATTCATATGCAACACAACATTTCTTTCGTAGAGAAAATTCCTATGCTTAGAAATGACTTGTTTGATTAAAATTTTTTCTCCTAAGAGTCATTTTTTGCTTCACGACAATTTTGTTCCGCGTCAGGTTTCTTTTAGATAAAGCTTCTGAAAGAAAAATAATATTTTCAAAATATCGGATGGGTGTATCAGGGAAAGAATAATCAACGTGTATATAAAATTATAGAATAATCAACGTGTATATCAGATTGGACAGCGCCAATCTCGCTGGACGTGCCACAATGCGTCAGCGCATGAGGCGCAACAGCAGAAATGGCCACATGGCAAAAATATGTGGGTGGCCCTTTGCAGATAGCATATCTTGCAGGAAACTGTAAAAAAATAAAAACAAGAAGTACACACACATTTTGTATTATATCAACGACAATTAGTGCGAACTGCGAGCCAATAACGTTGATGTTTCAAGAAAGAAGAGCTTGAAGTTATTGATCATTCTCGAAAAGCCCTATAGACTCTTAAACGTGATTTGAAAAAGCTGCGGTTCCAAAGAAGGATGAATGGCTCATTCTCATCTAGCGTTTGCACGAAAGACCGGCGATAATGCGGGTCACATTAACTCAGAAGAGAAGTGACCCTACGAATTACCACCACTTAGAAAAAAAGCCGGTCTCACCGCGGGCCACGTTGTCTTCGAAAAGAAGCGACCCTACGGATATGGTGGCTAATGGCAAGATAAACTGTGAGCGTTCCACTCTGTGGAGCTCGGATTTGGCATAAGAAGTGATTTTTATTTTCTTTTTACAACGTCAAATCAAGTTCACTTGGTTGTTTGGAAATTTGTGTACACTTATCTCCAAATAATAGTGATTCTCTTCTCGAAAATCTAAATTAATCTTCGCCTTGTGCTTTCCGCTTTTCCGGATTGTTGAAAACATACAAGGGTGGGAGACGTCCATCATTTGATCTACTCCTACTTTATCGGCAATGATATAACGGCGACATTGTTCGAAGTAAAAATGTTAATCCAAAGAAGTATGAATGTTTTATTTCCCTCCAGCGTTTGCAAGAAACAGCGGCGATAACGTGGGTCACGTTAACTCCGAAGAGCAGCGGCCCTACGAATCGCGGGTCACGTTAACTCCAAAGAGCAGTGGCCCTACGAATCGCAGGTCACGTTAACTCCGAAGAGCAGTGGCCCTACAAATCGCGGGTCACGTTAACTGTGAAGAGTAGCGACCCTACGAATCTCCACCATTTCGAACAAACGCCGGCCTCACCGCGGGTCGCGATCTCTTCGAAAAGAAGCGACCCTACGGATATGGTGGCTAATGGCAAGATAAACTGTGAGCGCTCCACTCTGTGGAACTCAGATTTGGCATAAGAAGTGACTTTTATTTTCTTATTACGACGTCAACTCATGTTCACTTAGTTGTTTGGGAATTTGTGTACACTTATCTCCAAATAATAGTGATTCCCTTCTCGAAAATCCAAATTAATCTTCGCATTATGCTTTCCGCTTTTCCGGATTGATGAAAACATACAAAGGTGGGAGACGTCCATCATTTGATCTACTCCTACTTTATCAGCAATGATATAACAGAGACGTTGTTCGAAGTAAGAATGTAAATCGAAAGAAGTATGAATGCTTTATTTCCCTCCAGCGTTTGCAAGAAACAGCGGCGATAACGCGGGTCACGTTAACTCCGAAGAGCAGCGGCTCTACGAATCGCGGGTCACTTTAACTCCGAAGAGCAGCGGCCCTACGAATCGCGGATCACGTTAACTCCAAAGAGCTGCGGCCCTGAGAATCGCGGGTCACGTTAACTCCGAAGAGCAGTGGCCCTACGAATCGCGGGTCACGTTAACTCTGAATAGTAGCGGCCCTACGAATCTCCACCATTTCGAACAAACGCCGGCCTCACCGCGGGTCGCGTTATCTTCGAAAAGAAACGACCCTACGGATATGGTGGCTAATGGCAAGATAAACTGTGAGCGCGATACTCCGTGGAGCTCAGATTTTGCATAAGAAGTGATTTTTATTTTCTTATTAGAACGTCAAATCATGTTCACTTGGTTGTTTGGAAATTTGTGTACACTTATCTCCAAATAATAGTGATTTCCTACCCGAAAATCCAAATTAATCTTCGTATTGTGCTTTCCGCTTTTCCGGATTGTTGAAAACAAACAAGGGTGGGAGACGTCCATCATTTGATCTACTCCTACTTTATCAGCAATGATATAACAGAGACGTTGTTCGAAGTAAGAATGTAAATCCAAACAAGTATGAATATTTTATTTCCCTCCAGCGTTTGCAAGAAACAGCGGCGATAACGCGGGTCACGTTAACTCCGAAGAGCAGCGGCCCTACGAATCGCGGGTCACGTTAACTCTGAAGAGCAGCGGCCCTACGAATCGCGGGTCACGTTAACTCCGAAGAGCAGCGGCCCTACGAATTGCGGATCACGTGAACTCCAAGGAGCAGTGGCCCTACGAATCGCGGGTCACGTTAACTCCGAAGAGCAGTGGCCCTACGAATCGCGGGGCACGTTAACTCTGAAGAGTAACGACCCTACGAATCTCCACCATTTCGAACAAACGCCGGCCTCACCGCGGTCGCGTTGTCTTTGAAAAGAAGCGACCCTACGGATATGATGGCCAATGGCAAGATAAACTGTGAGCGTTCCACTCCGTAGAGCTCAGATTTGGCATAAGAAGTGATTTTTATTTTCTTATTACAACGTTAAATCATGTTCACTTGGTTGTTTGGAAATTTGTGTACACTTATCTCCAAATAATAGTGATTCCCTACCCGAAAATCCATATTAATCTTCGTATTGTGCTTTCCGCTTTTCGGATTGTTGAAAAGAAACAAGGGTGGGAGACGTCCATCATTTGATCTACTCCTACTTTATCAGCAATGATATAACAGAGACGTTGTTCGAAGTAAGTAAGAATGTAAATCCAAAAAAGTATGAATGTTTTATTTCCCTCCAGCGTTTGCAAGAAACAGCGGCGATAACGCGGGTCACGTTAACTCCGAAGAGCAGCGGCCCTACGAATCGCGGGTCACGTTAACTCTGAAGAGTAGCAACCCTACGAATCTCCACCATTTCGAACAAACGCCGGCCTCACCGCGGGGAGCGTTGTCTTCGAAAAGAAGCGACCCTACGGATATGATGGCTAATGGCAAGATAAACTGTGAGCGATTTTTATTTTCTTTTTACAACGTTAAATCATGTTCACTTGGTTGTTTGGAAATATGTGTACACTTATCTCCAAATAATAGTGATTCCCTATTCGAAAATCCAAATTAATCTTCGTATTGTGCTTTCCGCTTTTCCGGATTGTTGAAAACATACAAGGGTGGGAGACGTCCATCATTTGATCTACTCCTACCTTATCGGCAATGATATAACGGAGACGTTGTTCAAAGTAAGAATGTAAATCCAAAGAAGTATGAATGTTTTATTTCCCTCCAGCGTTTGCAAGAAACAGCGGCGATAACGCGGGTCACGTTAACTCCGAAGAGCAGTGGCCCTACGAATCGCGGGTCACGTTAACTCCGAAGAGCAGCGGCCCTACGAATCGCGGATCACGTTATCTCCGAAGAGCAGCGGCCCGACGAATCGCGGGTCACGTTAACTCCGAAGAGCAGCGGCCCTACGAATCGCGGATCACGTGAACTCCAAGGAGCAGTGGCCCTACGAATCGCGGGTCACGTTAACTCCGAAGAGCAGTGGCCCTACGAATCGCGGGTCACGTTAACTCTGAAGAGTAGCGACCCTATGAATCTCCACCATTTCGAACAAACGCCGGCCTCACCGCGGGTCGCGTTGTCTTCGAAAAGAAGCGACCCTACAGATATGGTGGCTAATGGCAAGATAAACTGTGAGCGTTCCACTCCGTGGAGCTCAGATTTGGCATAAGAAGTGATTTTTATTTCCTTATTACAACGTTAAAACATGTTCACTTGGTTGTTTGGAAATTTGTGTACACTTATCTCCAAATAATAGTGATTCCCTACTCGAAAATCCAAATTAATCTTCGTATTGTCCTTTCCGCTTTTCCGGATTGTCGAAAACATACAAGGGTGGGAGACGTCCATCATTTGATCTACTCCTACTTTATCGGCAATGATATAACGGAGACGGTGTTCGAAGTAAGAATGTTAATCTAAAGAAGTATGAACGTCTTATTTCCCTCCAGCGTTTGCAAGAAATAGTGGCGATAACGTGGGTCACGTTGACTTAAAAAAGGAGCGACCCTACGGATCTGTTGCCTGATGGCAAGATGCCCTGCGGCTAATCTCCTCCGTCGAGTTACGTTTTCGACCAAGAAGCGAATAATTTTGTTCATGAAAACTCTTATAATCAAACTCGGTAATACAGAAGAAGCCACTATTTTGAATATCGGTTCGATTTGTTTTCTTGAAACATCGACGTTATGTTGCATATGAGCCATTCCATATCGAGTTGACATGAAAAGATACCATTGCCATGGTGACTGTCACATAGTCAAAAAAATGTGTAGAAGTAATAACATCATTGCTATATTAATCGTGACTAAAAATAACCTTAAGGAAGAGTGAAACGAATTTTCGATTTTAGATACCACGATGCCTGAAATTCTCCGAAAATATTTAAAAATCAGAAATGTATCAACCAAAATTTGTCCGCTTTTCCAAAAGTTGAATTTTTGTTGAATTACTATAAACTCTAGAACTCAATCTTGGTAAGTTCTTGAGTTATG
The DNA here is from genome assembly GCA_944452715.1 of Ophion slaviceki. Taxonomy (NCBI): domain Eukaryota; kingdom Metazoa; phylum Arthropoda; class Insecta; order Hymenoptera; family Ichneumonidae; genus Ophion; species Ophion slaviceki. Next base: position 6,120,950 of record OX101794.1, on the reverse strand, counting down.
TATAATTGAACTTGAAATTTATTAAAAATAAAAAGATTCCGATGTCTTCTGCATTTATAAATCCCTCTGTACCGAAGTAATGATATGAAGAACGCTTATCTCAATAAAAGAGCGGATAACATGTAATAGTTGGGCGTTAAACGAATGGAATCTGTTTACGCATTAAAGTAAAAAAAGAATTGAATAATTCTTTGGTTGTAAGCTACTTCTTGTTAATCATCCATCCGCATGATAAACTTTCTTACGTTTCGTATATTACTTCAGTTCGACTTACTGCGATTCACAGTAGTAGAATGCCTAGACAGATCCATTTTTGACAAAATTACGCCTTCTTTAACTATACACTATGCACAAACATTAAAAGATATAAAAAAGTCCGATATTTTTTAGCGATGTTCATAAGGCTGAGTAATGTGAAAAATTCTCGTACAGGTAAAAAAAGCAAATCAAAGCTTGAAGTTTCTCGTTTTGTGCTCCTAAGGTCAAATATTTTTATCATTTACCATTACAGAGTAATCGTGTAAAATCAACGGGGAAATAATTTTCCTAATTATTGCTTGCCTTTCGAAAGGTTCACAGGCACCAATATTTTTTTTCTGTCATTTCACCTAATAAACCTTTTAGTTGATTCTTTCTGAATCATATCGAGTCTTATTCGCAAAACTTTTTAACAAGTTTTTCGCAGAGTACTGATTTTCCTCTTACGTCTATTTCAACTTATTTTCTACCTCGCATATTTTTTCCGTTGTTGCTATCCAACATGTTTTCTTTTTTCCTTAAACTTATTCTTCCGTCCACACTGGCCCCGTCCCGTTCCCTGCTTTTTGCACACTTTCTCTATTTCCCTACAATCCAGACATATCTCTTTTTGTATTTTTCCACCTAACATAATTATATTTCCCCCCTTTATTGTCACCATAACCGTTCCTTTGATCCTCTCCTCTGCTGTATTTCTTGCGTTTTCTGTAACAAGCTCCAAACTTTTTTTACGTATTGACGATGTTTTACGTCTCTCATTTTATGATTTTCTACAATCTAAAAATGATAAAATGACAAATGGGAAATACAAATAATATGTATACTTTTATTGCTCATTATACGTTGGTTGCATCATTTTCTCCCCTTCCTTCCTCGAAATTTCCCTCTTTCAGCTCGCCTATTCTTTCCATTTTTCTGCGTTCCCTTATAGTTGTTAAAATATCTTCTATACCGATATCCCTTATAACTTTCTCCAAACTCCCCCCCTTGATAGGATTCCGTTCACAATGGACCTTATTTCCTCACATAAGCAATTTTTTGCTATGTTCACCCCCCCCCCCCCCGACACTGAGCATTTTTCTTGTTGATATCTACTCCCAATGCCATCTTGCAACGCCGTCTATTCTGCATTCGTTCAAAAAGTCTTATTTCCCACATTCCCCACATCTTAACACCATACATTGCTCCTGCTTTCTCTATGAACCCTAGCAATTATAGATTCTCCACCATCAAATCGTTCCCCGCCTTATTTCGTATTCCCCACGCCATATTTGTTGCTTTTCACGTTATCTCTGTCACTTTTTTCACGTGCCCTGATCGAGATCGTGCATGCAAAACTCCAAGTATTCAAATTGCTTTCCTAACTGAAATTTTTCTCTTTTGATTTCCCGTTCTTTCTTTTGGCTTATTCTCCGTTACTAAAAATTCTTGTTTGTCTTCTTCGCATTTATTTTCATCTCAGTTTCGTGCGCCCATCTTCCTACATTTTAGAAAGCTCTTTCACTTTTCCGCCGTAACCACTATTGCCGCAACATCGTCTGAATACTCTAATACAAAATGTTTTTCCTTTTTCATTATCCACCGCTCTCAATTCCCCACGTACCTTCTAAGTGATCTATACATAAATTGATCAACACCGCACTCAATGCGCGTCTTTGCCTCCCCCTTTGGCTGGTTCCGAAACGTTCTGTGATTTTCCGTTATCTTTGCACCTCTGCTCTTGTCTCCTTGTGAATTTCCACTATTGCCACTACCATTCTTCCGCCGATGCCTTTCTATTTTTATTTTAAGATTACTTTTCCCTACATACTCTACTAAAAGTGGTCTTAAAAACCGCAAAATCAACGTACAACTTCCTTTCCTTTCATTTTAATCTCTCATTGACTACTGCATTCAATGTAAATATTTGAACCCTCGTTCCTCTACCTCTCCTGAATCCTGCATGACTTGTCCGCAATTTTTCTATTTTTTCCGATCCACTTGTTTAATAACTTCATCATTATTTTTGTTGCCAATTTATACTCTACATCCAATAACGATACCGTTATTATAGATTGACACAATCCTTGCTGTTTTCCACCTTTTCGCGATTCTTCCTCCTAGTAATACACTATTTCAGGTCTTGCTTATCTTTCAGGAAAGCCTTAACTTAAGTGAAGGTACACAGGCCCTGCCCAAGGCCCTTTGTGCCTCCGGCAGGGCCTTCCAGGAACACTCCACAAATCCCATTTCCCTCGCCGCCTTTTCATTTCTCATTTTCTTCAGAGCCCCGTTTAGAACTTATTTTTTCAACTCCTCGTAAAATTCTTATTGCTTTTCTTGCGTCCTCATTTATTTCTAACTTTTCGCTATCCCAAACCCTTTCTTCCTTTACTTCCGTTTCCTTTTCCCTGACTGGCCACTCCAGTAATTTTTTGAAATGTTTTTTTCCGTTCTATCTTGGTTATTTTACTGACAACTGATCCCCTTCTCTTGTTGTTATCTTTGCACCTCTGCTCTTGTCTCCTTGTGAATATCCACTGTTGTCACCACCATTTTTCCGTCTATGCCTTTCTATTTTTATTTTAAAATTACTTTCCTACACACTCTATTAAAAGCGGTCTTAAAAACCGCAAAATCAACTTACAACTTCCTTCCCTTTGATTTTAATCTCTCATTGATTACTGCATTGAATGTAAATATTTGATCCCTCGTTCCTCTACCTCTCCTGAATCCTGTATGACTTTTCCGCAATTTTTCTGTTCTTTCCGATCCACTTGTTTAATAACTTAATCGTTATTTTTGTTGCTAATTTGTACTCTACATCCAAAAACGATACTGTTATTTTAGATTGACACAATCCTTGCTGTTTTCCACCTTTTCGCGATTCTTCCTCCTCGTCATACACTATTTCAGGTCTTTCTTAGCTTTCAGGAAGGCCTTAACTTAAGTGGAGGTACACAGGCCCTACACGAGGCTCTTTGTGCCTCCAGCAGGGCCTTTCCGGAACTCTCCACAAATCCCATTTTCCTGCGCCCCTTTTTCATTTCTCATTTTCTTCAGAGCCCCGTTCAGTTCATCTTTTTTTAACTCCTCGTAAACATTTTACCGCTTTTCTTGCGTCCTCGTTTATTCCTCATTCTTTCCTATCCCAAACCCTTTCTTCCTTTACTTCCGTTTCCTTTTCCCTGCCTTGCCTCTCCAATAATTTTTTGAAATGTTCTTTTCGTTCTATCTTGGTTGTTTAACTGACGACTGATCATTTCTTTTGTTGCTAAATTTATTAGATGAATCTTTCACATTTGGTTCGGCTGTTTTTTTATGGTTACTCTAAAATGTTCAATGATCAAAATATTTGATCCCAGGATCTCAAAACCAGCGACTTGAAAGCTTTGATATACTTTTTTGCACTACGACCATTTTCCACATACTTACAGCCTTTTGAAAATCAGCGAAAATTTGTTGTGTATTTCCAATTTGTTATCATCATTGTTATCAATCAATTCATTTCATTGTCATATAATTAGTTTTAACTTGGTCAAATCAATATTCGGACTGTTATAGTAGTAGTGGTAATTTTTTTCAATTGACAACGGAATCCTAGAGCAAACAAATTATATATCCCTATTACTCTCGTAAAAAAGTAATTATGTTATTACCGTCATTTTCGGTCATCTGCAGCCTACTCTCTGCTGTCTGCAATTCGGTTCTGGCCTCCTCCAGCTCACTATGCAGCACGTTTGTTTCAGCGTATTGCAGTACTCTGTCCCGCAACCGAGCACGGGATCTCCTGATCATTACTGTAATCAACCGTAATTAATGTATTACAACATTCCTGTTTTTTGTATAATTTGGAAAGTCGTTTTTCAATTTTCATCGTCTATAATATTTCACCTTTTCTCCGCTTATTCTGCTTTCGTTTTTTTCATTAGCAGACTCCACGGGCGCTGCATGGCGTTGCGAGGTCCTGCTTCGCGTCCGGGTTGGACTTCCTATTTACCATTATACATCATTTATTAGATTTCATGTGATCTCATAGAAGAATTGTAACGAAACAATGCACTGTTACAATTCCGTAGACATGCACGATACTGTCAACGACTTCTTCGAGTTCCGTTACTTGCAATCGTACCGTCTTGCCGCGCCGTCAGTGCGGTTCGTTGCAGATACTCAATCATTCGTTACCTGTTAGACTCCGGATCCTCAGTTGAGTTGCGCCGCTTTCGGACGTACTATCGCCTACCTCATTCACTAACACAGTTGAAAACATTTTCCATATAGGGGATATATTTCATTAATGAGCAGCTTTAATCGACAGACTCGATTTACTTTATCGCATGTTGATAACACTTACCAGGGACGACAGAGTCGCGCGCGGCACCGTCCAAGGAAGCACCGTCTTCGACACGGCAACATTTGTAAACATACGTTATATGGAGAAAATAAATTTATGAATTTCAATCGCATATGATAGAAATAATCAATTTCCAAATTACCATTCAGTGGTGGCGATTGCTGTGCGGTCTCCTCGAATGGCACCGGATATTGCTGGATCTCTCCTACACAAAAAAATTATAAAAAAGTATTTCCAACGATGCAAAGAATTAGTGGAAGGAATTGGAAAAGTGTTATAAATTAAAATAATAAATCGTAAATGAATTTCAATAGAATTTCATTGAAAATATACTGTTTCATCATCTATTTATTAATCGAATAAGCTACAAATATTACAATATTACTTGTTGGATTTACAACCTCCTCCACGGACTGGTCGGAGCAAACAAATTATGTATCGTTATCACTCTCGTAAAAAAATTAATTATGTTATTACCGTCACTTTCGGCCATCTGCAGCCTATTTTCTGCTGTCCGCATTTCTATTCTGGCCTCCTCCAATTCACGGTGTAGCACGTTCGCTTCAGCGTATTGCGCTGCTCTTTCCCGCAACCGAGCACGGGCTCTCTTGATCATTACTGTAATCAACCGTAATTAATGTAACATTCCTGTTTTTTATAATTTGGAAAGTCGTTTTTCAATTTTCATCGTCTATAATATTTCACCTTTTCTCCGCTTATTCCGCTGTCGTTTTCGTTCAGTAGCAGGCTCCTCGGACGCTGCATGGCGCTGCGAGGTCCTTGTTCGCGTCCGGTTCGGGCTTTCTATTTACAATTGTACGTCATGCATTACATTTCATGTGATCTCATAAAAGAATTGCAATGCAACAATGCACTGTTACAAATCCGTAGACATGCACGATACGGTCTTGCCGCGCCGTCAGTGCGGTTCGTTGCAGATACTCAATTATTCGTTACCTGTTGGACTCCGGATTCTCAGTTCAGTCGCTCCGCTTTCGGACGTATCATCGCCTACTGCATTCACTAAAACAGTTAAAAACATTTCCCATAAAGCCGATATATTTCATTAATAGACAGCTTTAATCGACGGACTCGATTTAGTTTATCGCATTTTGATAACACTTACCAGAGATGACCGAGTCGAGCGTGGCACCGTCCAAGGAAGCACCGTCTTCTACACGGCAACATTTTTAAACATACATGATATGGAGAAAATGAATTTATGAATTTCAATCGCATATCATAAAAATAATCAATGTCCAAATTACCATTCAGTGGTGGTGATTGCTGTGCGGCCTCCTCGAATGGCACCGCATATTGCTGGATGTCTCCTACATAGAAAAATTATGAAAACGTATTTCCAACGATGGAAAGAATTAGTGGAAGGAATTTGAAAAGTGGTATAAATGAAAGTGATGAATCGTAAATGAATTTGAATAAAATTTCATTGAAAATATCCTGTTTCCTCATCTATATATTAATTGAATAAGCTACAAATATTACAATATTACCTGTTGGATTTACAACCCCGTCCACGGACTCGTCGAATAAACTGCCTGACGACTCGTCGTCGACGGCATCATCGGTAGGCACTATATACATTTTTATTTAATAAGTATATTTTTATAGTGGAGTGAGGCTGATTTGACAAAGTTTTATACGTTTAGCAAGAAATGCATTCACTAAATAGTTCGTCTTTCTATGTACAACATATTGGTCTTCATTACCATTTCCTGCAAGCTCTTGAGTTCCTTCTGCGTTGTCGGCGAGCCAGTCAGGCCGTCCGTCGGCGAAGATCTCTCGCTCGTAATCAGGATCGCGATCTAGTTACGAATTAAAGAAAACCATGAGCGGCAGTACTTGCACTTACTCATGTAATTTCAATCAGCTGTATCAAAATGTGTCAATGGAAGTAAATTAAGAAAAAGTATTGCTAGACAAACTAAGTGAGGCTAACGTCTCGAATGATTCTCTTGAAAGTAATTCATTATTGACTGTATCTTGTCACCAGTAGGGTTGTGAACGTATGGATTATAAAATTTTACCCAACGGGACTTGGGCCGGGGGCTCAATGACGTCATCATCGTTGATGCCGTCCTGCCGTTCTAAAGCGATGAGCGCCTCTACGTTCCCCTTCAAGGCAGTCGCCATCTCTAGAAATTCGGCCCCCGCAATCTCATGAAGGTGCAGCTCCTGCCACGCTGAATTGAATATAAATTCGTATGCCGTTATTTCAATCATAGAACATATGACAAGAGTAGACATAGTTGAATTTTTGGCACAAGAGGTTAGAACCGATTCAATACTCTACATGTATGTGAAATTACGCATATGACAAAATTGAGACTATACTTTGAATAAACAACTGTTGTATTAATGCCAACCGATTCTGTTTGTTAATTTACAGATGTCGTCCAAAAAGAAGCAAATAATAAATAAACGCACTTGACAGTTGACCAAACTACACTGATCATGAATCCCATTTCGCTTTGGAGTTTCGGTTGAAACGTGCTCTCCGCCTATTCAAAATTCAACTGTCCTTAATAGCGCCGAGAAGCTAACCTTTCACCAATGCCCTTTGCTTGAATATTGTTGCATAACGTGCTCGTCTACTTATTTGCCCATTATTTCTAAGGCGTCGAATATCCGCCCGAACGCCCGACCGTAATTTGAGCAGGTTGCCTGGTGGAAAAAATTTAATTTATATCACGCATTGAAATATGATATCATCTTTTAACGTTCAACCGTTATTGATACTTACACACGAAATCCCAGGGACCGGGGCGGCTTCCCATCCTGTGTCCTAATTGATTGTGGTACGATTCAATGATGTACGGCGACTGAGTCCGTATACGCTGAAGCCTAGTTAGTGGTGTCACTATCCGCAGCCAATAGCGGGAATAATATTGGTGGAACCTGTCAAAGCGTTGTTTCATTACTGGCGACAAATTGCCCCAGAGTCTCTGGTACTGGACATCTATCAGTTGTGCTGGAAAATACGCCAAAGCTAAGACTTAAAAAAAAAAAATCTTTCGCTTCCGCGTCCCTTTGGACCGATGTCCCCAGTCCCAGAGCCTTCACTTTCCGATAAATAGCCTGAAACATGATAATCTATTTACATTTTCTTTTCCATAATAAAAACTTCTGCAGCATCAATTTATGGTTAACAAGTTTTTGTCAATTTATATTTAAATACACAATTAGAAAAACTTACGCGATCATAATGGGTATTGCAAGCGGTGCTGTGTGCCATTGTAAAAACCGTTGCGATGGCATTTCGTAGTGCACGCTCGAAGTCGCTCATCACCAGGGCAACGGTGTTTAGGAACAGAACATGTTCTCTGACATGCTGCAATACTGCGGTATACGCGGGCTGAGTTTTCTGGCTCATAACGATCCATGCTAGTGGAAAACCCTACATAGTGCAAAAATGAAATAAATTGGAAGAATGAGTCACAGAATAATGGTTACCTACCACATGAGTTATTGTGAAACCACGGAATTATTAGCATTCACAATGCCGTGCTTTTTTTCCATGGTCTCTACTTATTATTCCGAATGTCCTACATCTGAACATGCACACAACCTATACCCAAACGTGCCCACGTTTAGATTACAAAATACAGCAACACCTTTTTTGAAATAGCACTAATGTTGACATTAGAGTGTGGATTTATTTTACAGCGTCACTGAGGACTTTAATCAACGTAAAAATGGTGGATGCGAAAAATTCTTACGTGGTTGAACTTGATGCCCATGACTGTTAACAGCTGATACGCTCCATGAATCAGCGGTCTTGAGCTAAAGGTTGCGTCGATCAACAATTTAGAGACGTCAGTCATTTCTTGCTGGACGAAATGATGATCGACAAATAATGCGTGGGGAGCACCATTTGTGTCGGTTATTGAGTGGACCGTAAGACTTCCACTGTCGTATTCCAAAAGACCCCCATTTTCCGGTTTGGTCAGTTGAGTAACGAAGTGTGGAATGTCGTCCGGGCAGGGAGGGTAACGCCGCCTTCGACATTTTTT